>CAJQZJ010000705.1:2452309-2490525 GCA_907164525.1 Lophiomys imhausi | reverse complement strand
AAAAAAACAAGCTGAATTTTCCTGGATTCATATTATCAAAATATAAAATGTATACTCATAGTAACCACATACCAAGCAAAGTCAGGCAAAAAAAAAATAGACAAAACTTCACTGTTAAGTTGCAACAAATATGCCCACATTACCTTTTCTACTTTCTAAGGCTCCAAAGTCAATTTGTCTGTCAGTACAGTGAAAGACTATAGAATGTTTTCTATATATTTGTCTTTTAAAATCAAAGGGAACAGGCCATAATAGCTTGTGACAAGCCATGTGACAGGCAGCATTGCATAGTCACAATCCCTAACTGGAGACCTGTAGCCACTTTCTAATGTGATCACCAAATGCTGGCTTGTACACGTCATCCCTGCCTTCCCATGAATGCCCAACACTTCTTCAGTCCTTCCCCATGATACTGGAAGAAAAGATGGAATGTCATTTTTTCTTTATTACACATCCCCTGTCATGAGGTTCCTTAGATCAAAGAGAAGTAAGTAGTTCATTTTGAAAGCCAGTCTCTAAGATCCCACGGTGGCTCCAAATGCCAGATTGTCTCCGACCAAAGTGAGCAGGGGAAAGAGTAGTGATGATGTTTGCAGGAACACAGAGTCAGTGCCACAGGAGCCACCAGAGAGCCCTTTAGAGCAAGAAGGAGGCTCTGGTAAGATGAAAAAACAGCAGCCCAAAGAGTGAGTGCAGGCAGACATAAGTTGTACCTGTCGCCTACCTCCCAGGCTCAGCTCTCTTGCACTGGATGCAACTTATGTGGTGGCTTTTAGGCAGCCTGTTGCCCTTCTAGGGTGAATATCTGAAGTAACGCCTCTCCTCAATGGCCTTGCCCTGACACCACATCCATCCAACCAGCGACTCCACCAATGTCAAGAGATGCAAGCCTATTTCCTGTAACTCCTCCACAGCTGAGGAAGATTTGCATAATTTAAACCCCTTTCCATTGCTTTTCTTTAATTTCAATTTGGTCTTGCTACCTCCTCCAATAAAGAGTGTGGATCAAAAGTGTTCACAAAATTAATAGGGGTCTGGTAAATTCAGAATGCCACTGTAGGAACATTTCTTGCTCACTGAATATTAAAAGAAAAGACATGGTCGCCTCTTTTGTTTCCCTGGCTTATGCAAATGTCAGCAGTGGCAATTTACTTTGATGGTTTTGAAAAAAACAAAACAAAACAAAAAAATTCTGCTATTTCCCCTAGGTGAGAGAACACATGAATTCTACCCTGAGGTACTGTATCAAACAAACAAAAAATCCCCACAGTTGTTCCCTTATGCCATCAGGGAACACATTTGGAAACTGATTTAAGATGGGACCAAGAAAAGAAGTTCTTAGAGGCACGAATACAGTCTATTCTGTTGCTTAAGACTTTCCCCCAAAGCTGGAGTATACTTAGAATGACAAAAAGACTATTCTTGATTTTGGAAGGAGGCTAATGTACAGAATGCTATAATTTATTTTGGAATCCTAAATTATATACTGTGTGCCTGTTAACCACTTTCCTGAGAGGGACAGAGACAGACACAAAATGTCTTTTTTTCCCCTTCATTTTCTGCCCTGGCCCCTTTCAACAAGCACAACATGAACTACTAATCACCTAAAGAAAGGCCCAGGCGTCCTAACACAGTTGAAATGTCAAATTCAGCATTCTAATGAGAAGCTGCAGGAAACCTGGATTATAGTTTATTTGCTGAATTTTATTATATACCATGTTATGTCCTGGGTAGTATGTCCACCATTTGGCAAACAACCATTCAGCAAGATGTTTTCAAATAAAGTCCCTGCCTAAAATGAAGTGGTAGTACCAGAATGTGGTGCTAGACCAGAAACTACCACCAGGACAGAAACGCCACACATACTAACTGTGCTCATCTTGGTCAAGGGGCATCAAAATGAATGATGGACTAATTAAAATCAGACATAGGTGTATCTGCCTGTCAATCAGTTGACTTAAAATATGTGGGTTGGAAAGGCTTCAGTAGAACTGAACAAATTAAAAGTATAAGGAGAGCGAACAAACAAAAACACTTGTGAAGAATCTATCAATGACAGACTTGAGAAAAATCGAGAACAGATGCCAGAACTAGAGAAGGGTTCCTATGCAGTATGGTGACAGGAAGATTCCCTTTAATAGATTATATAACCTTGGGAGAGAGTGAAACCTCTTGGGTACCTGAATTCAGCTCTAGGGATCTCCTTCCTCTATTATTACCACAGCCAAGTGGCTCTGTTCTCTCACTACTGACACAATCTTTTCTAACCAGTATATTTGTTTTGTGGACTTTGAAACAGGATCTCATTCAGTATCCTAGGCTTTCATGGAATTCATTACATGACCTAGGCTGATCTCGAACTCACAGCTATCTTCCTGGCTCATCTTCCTGAGTGTTGAGGACTATAGGCATAAACCCTATGCCTGGATCTACAAAGAATGTCAAGAGTTTGCTCTTTCAGGACAGACAGTAGAGTATGACAACATGCAAGTGAAAGCAGTGGCTGTTTTGTTTGAACAAATTCAGAAATCATGCTCAGTTACTTGAAGGAGCCAGGTAGCTCTGGTAACACTATGCAGACCTTCTTCATTTGGGACAATAATGGTCCTGGGGGTTAGGGGGTCCGCTGTGAGAGATTCACACCCTTCTTCCTCTGACAATCTCAGAATGAATTTATTTTGAATTCTTAGGTACAATCCCAGGGGCTGGGTCCATTATACAATTCATCTCTTTGAAGGAGGTCTTACTTTTCCTATCCAAGGGCATCTCAATCTTAAGATTCTTCCTGACCAGCACTTTGTAGCTTAAAGACTCTCCTAAGCAGGAGAGTCTTCTACTGCAGGACCCCAGCAGTAAAGCTGAACTTCCACTAGTGTTGCTGATAATAGTATTCCCGTTGGCCCCACTGACATCATTAGCAGCCTGACATCCCCATTTGTAGGACACTCCATTAAATGAGAAATTTCCATAAACAATTTTTAAACAAACAAACCTATACTTTTGCAACACTCGGTCAATGTTGATGTGCACTTGAGGTTGAGAACTACTGGGTTACAAACATAGTTCTTTCTATTTCTTGTTCATAACCTTGAACGAATGAATTAACTTGACCTGCCTATCCTCCTTAGGTCCTATGTCCCTCCTCTGTTAAAGGCCTCATGTCAGTGTGAGGATATTAACTGTGTGTAGTAGTAAATAATATAGTGTGGTGACTAGTATAGAGTCAGGGGAAAAATGAAGGTCTCAGAATGGAGAAAGAATAAAAGACACAGTCAATTTCCCTTCCCAGTCTGGCAAGAAAAAGTCAAGAAGAGGCTGATACAAGCAGTGACCTTTTCCCATAAACTTATAAATTGATGAGTTCAACTACTTCCAAGGTAGAAGGAATGATCAGGTCCCCTTTTCCCATAAACTCTGTGACCTAGGGTACAGAGGGCCAGTTTCTTCTTTTCCCAGGAAAAGCCTTGAAACTCCTTGCAATTCAAATGTTTTGCAACTCTATCTGAGATCATGGCTGTGTGAACCACTTTCAAACACTTATCTCAGCCTTAAAAATAGCGACCTACATTGTCAGGGCTATTTAAATCATTCTAGAAACTCCCCTAGACTGACTGAACTGGTTTGCAACTTTGAGTTCACTAATCCATTGTTTGCAACAGACAGAAACTATCCATGAACAAAAAAGACATTGGTACTTTTTGTGAAATGAGAGCATGTATGAATGGGTCAGACAAAGTTCTAGAACTATTTGTGTTGAGGTGACTGGTAGAAATAACAGATGCTCTCCAGCTCTGTGTCTGTTTCTGCATGCTGAACTCAATCTCCATGGCCAGTCCATCTTAAGAGGGTGAGCCTTCAGTCCAGTCTGTCTGATTTCCTTGGAATAGTTCAGCAGCTCATCATCAGAAAGAGGGGCTGAAGGGCTCTGAAATCAGATTCCAGATCTAAGTCCAGTAGATGCCAATCCCACATCTAAGACATATGATCTGGTAAATCCAGCTCTACCTTGTTTTCCTCATCTGCATGGGTGAATTATTCTCACTCAGTATTGCTGACACCAAGGTGTTTTTGTCTCCAAAGAAAGTTTGCAGTGTCCACAGACATTGTTGATGGTCATAGGTAGGAAAAGGTTGTTATGACTCTCTTAGTTCTAGTGGCTAGAGGCCAGGGATGCTGCTAGACAAGGCATCCTCAAAGATGCAGCAATGACTGGGGCATTAAGAGCACTTGCAAAGGACCCAACTACAATTTGTAGCAAAATCCCTTTAGTGCTTCTGCCTCTGTCTCCTGGCTACTATGAATACATTTGCGAGCAAACATGCTTTTCGAGGAAACTAGATATTTGGGCAGTATATAAAATACCATGTTTTTTATACACTGTTCTGGGCACAGAATAGGGGACAGTAGGTGAGAGCCCAACTGGAACTTATTCTAAGCAAAATGACTGCTGACATTAAATGCTGAGTTAGAAGATTGCCCAAGACTGATCCCTGCAGTTTTCTCTCCCAAGATGCAATGATGGGGTGATGTTATGCATTCTAAATGTTAATTAATTGTCCTGTTTGCTGTCTGTTACTTACATTGTCTCTGATTGGTTGAATAAATGTTGAGGCCTGAGATTGGGCAAAGACAGAGGGAGGCAGGACTGAGGTACATGGGCTTCAGAAGTCTAGAGTATCCAGAAGAAGAAGCCTCCAGTAGATGGGTAGAAGAAGCCTCGAAGACATGAAGCAACCAGCAGGAAGGAGGACACACACCATTGGATCGAGAAAAGAATGTCACTCCACATGGCCTGGAACATCGGCCTAGTGTGGAGAATAACAGTCTAAGGGGACGTATGTATATATGGGGTCACATTTGGGAAATAGAATCAACAGATAGCTTAGATGGGCTAAGATTGCTCAATCCAGGCCAAGTCTTATGTCTGTGTGCTTATTTAAAATGGCTGGTTAAAGATTAACAGCTGACAGCCAATTAACTATAATCTAAATATTGGTAAACAATTTAATTATTTCTACAGTCCAAAGTACTCACACTACCACAATTAAGAGAGACAAGGGCTCCTGAGCTTCATTATATATTTGGTAATAATAGTAAAGGACTGACAGCCAACATTAAGCTGCAGTCTCTGAGATTGTGCAGAGAAGTGAATTATTATGTCTATTTCAAATATGAGCAAACCAAAGATTTATCTATTCGATTATTCATCCTTGACATTGAGTGGCACCATGAAAGCACAACGAAATAAATGTTGTCCGAGAATGTGATCATTCTTACTTCTTTTAACTTACAGAAATTATTTGCAGACAAATCCAAGGTTATATACAGTGTTGTATATGAAAGCATTTTCCCATTTATTTCTCTGTCAAGGTTAATGGCTAGGTACTGTGTAGTTGTGTCCTCCAAATTAAAATCTTCCCTCATAGAGGGAGGAGGGAAGGTCATTAAGACTCAGAAAGTAGATGAAACGTACAATCTCCAGGAAGTAAAGAAAACTTACAAATCTCAGGGAGTTACTGAAAATTCCAAGGTTTCCAAGGTCTCCCTGAGTAACAACTGCCAGAGGGTGGGGGGTGGAGACACTTTGACTGATCAGCTGAATTCGAATCATGTATGACCCTCTAGGGTTGTAGCATTTCTGAATCATCACCTAGTCTGGGTGGGCTTTTTGGTGATGGAGCTGCCCTTCAGTCACCCATGCTACTGGAAAGAGTGTCCCACTCAAACTCCAGTAAGTAAGTACAATACACTCAACTTGTTCACTAAGTTAGATTTGTGTGGGATCATTTACTTGGTTTGTTTTTGGTGCACTATGTGGGGTGAGTAGATGCTTACTGTGTCTCCCTAGGATAACTCAAGTGATGTTGGGTTATGGCACCCAAATGTACCAGATACCTCCCAGCATCCTACAACATCAGCCTGCATTTGAAGTAGCTGGTATTTATGCTTGGTTCTAGTTTCACATGTGAAGGGAGTAAGGTAAAGAGAGGAGACTGGTAAAGAGGAAAATTAACAATGGAAGATGGGTCTGGATAGATTTTTAAAGGTCCAAGTTTTGGTGACAGTCATGATCCTTTTGTGCCTAGCATGATATAGTCTACTGTGGTTAAAGAAAGATCCTCACCGTGACACCTAGTGAGGCTTATACTGTGGTATGTTATCCCCAAAGCAATGTCGGGCATAACTAACAGGTCTGCTAGAAGCTCTCTATCACACTATTCACACACAGACATGGGCTGAATTTGATTTATCGTCCTCTACTTCCAAACATCATTGCCTTCTTAGGCAGCCATCAGTGTAGCATTTTGATTTCACACAGCAGGTAGTAGCTTGCTTTCTTGTGACCCTTTACAGGTAGGCTTTGGTAGGTACACTTGAGGAAACCTATGCCATTCAGGTGGCTAGAACATCAACGTCAACCATACAGAAGCATCCCACCAACCATTTAGAAGATGTCGCTTCTGTTGTGACAAGGAGGACATGAGAGTACAGCAAAGAAGTAAAACACACCTTTAAATACTAATGTCAAGTTTTACAAAAGCACATCATCCTAAGTACACTCATTCATCACAAACTCATTTTAGTTAAGGTAAAACTATGACTCAAGAGCTTTAACTATGGTACAATGACATTTGAATTTATATTCTGACAATGACATTAAACATTTTTTCTGATTAGTTCCATCTGCTCCATTATACAATTTTCCAGTCTACACAATCAAACCACTTGTGATATGACTTTCCGATTAGACCTGCCGCACCCTATTTGAGTGAACTATATCTCCTAATCAGGTAGGAGAATAAAATCCAGGTTAACTGATTCTCCTTCCAAAAATATATGCAAACAACCCGAAGCCTCATTTATTTTTAGATTGTGTCTTACCCTTTAGCCCAGGTGGGCTTTGAACTATTGGTGATCCTCCTGTCTCAGCTTCCTGTATGCTGAGATTACAGGTCTGGGCCACAATGGCCAGTAATAAGCCTTGGTTTATGAGGTATTGTGTCAGTCCCAGGAATTCTGATGGGACTGAGTCTAGAGTAACTGGGTATCAAACACAGGAGTCATTATCCAAGTCATATGCAGTCCTACCTTGAATTAGACTTTGGCAAAGTACATGTGCATGTTTTAGATTACTGAATTCTTAGGAATCTAGAAAGGTGATTATAAGTTGCCTTGAATTGTACAGGAGACAAGGAAAGCCAGGTTTCATTGTTGAAATAGCAAAATGTAGGAATAGCAGACAGATCAAGTCTTGAGTTCTATTTGTTAGGATGTTGTCTGCACTTCTGAGTTTGTATTTGTGACCCATTAAGTACATCTGTCATGCCAAGTGGACACACTAAGCTGTACATTTACTCTGTGAGGGCAATGACCATGTATGCCATCTTTGATGCTGTGATTGAGTAGTATTTAATCGTGAATAGAATCAATGAATAAACCCATTCTACAGAAATGTTCTCATAGAATCTTATGCATTAAAACTATAGGTTTTGGCCTTTTGGATATAAAAGCAGATCAGGCGAGTATACCAAGTTTACAAATTGCTGCCTGGCAGGCATTGTGCTAGGAACACTATAGGTAATTGCTTCTTCCTTATCACAGCAGCTCAAAAGGACATGTTAAAAACGTAATTATTAAATTATTAAGCAGGAGATAAAGTCACCTGCCTACAAATATAAGATCCCAGATTCAATCCCTAGTACTATTTTTCCCAAAAATTTAATTATTAAGGCTGGGATGTAGCTCTGTTAGTAGAGCATGACCAAGTATGCAGGAAGTGCAGGGTTCAATTCCCAGCACTGCATAATCAGGATGTGGTGATCCTTGAATCTAAATTACAGCACCCAGGAGTTGGCAACAGGAAAGTCAGGAGTTCAAGTTCGTTCTTGGGTATATAATGAGTTTGTCAATGGCTTTCACTACTCAAATTATCCTTAGCAATCATTAGTTTCTTCTCTGAAAACTCGGGACTATATTAAATATAATGTCTGGGTGTGTGAAGGACCACTATAATTTAGGTGATCACACACAGTTGCTACCATTACTTTTCTCACGCATATGTGAGAATCTGTAACAAATGTTGAGTGACTAGTTTATACTACAAATTGTTCTGAGTGCTGGAAAATAATAGGTAAAGAAAACGGCTATGGAGATGCTTCTGTGTGTAAAAGCACTTGTTCTGCAAGCATCGGGGACCTGAGTTTGAATCTCCAGAACCCCCATGAAAAGCCAGGTATGGGATTGCCTTTTACCTCAGCACTGGACAAAGGAGCTAGCCTAGCCTGATTGGCAAGCTTCTGCTCTACCAGAGACCTTGACTAATGGAAATAAGGTGGAGAGGAATAGAGAAAGACTTCTGACATCCTGCTCTGGCTTCGGTCTCTGCATGCATTTGCACAAGTGCACACACTCACATTCTCACAAGCATGTACCACACACCACACATGTACATGTGAATGCTCATGAGCATACACAAATACACACACACACACACACACACACACACAAATTAGAAAACACAATAGAAAAGAAAAAGCAGAACTGCTGATTCCAAAAATAAGTATCCACAATCACTGTACCCATATCTCTCCTACCTCACATCTTACTAACTTTTCATGAGGGTATTAAACCTAACATGTCTATCATTTAATTGTCTGGACACACCCTTTCTCTCTCTCTCTCTTTCTGTCTTTCTTTCTTTCTTTTTCTTTAGTATTTTAACTGATATGTATGTATGTGTTTGTTTATTTATTTATTTAACTTTGTATTGGTTGTTTGTGAATTTTACATCATGCACCCCAATCTCATTAATATCCCCTTCCCTTCATACCTGCCTTCCACCCTCTTAACCTCCACCACAACAGAGGAAAAAAATCTCATTGTGGAAGCTGAAGTGTGGAGACACACTTTCTATGTTTATGTGTTCAAGTTTTTGTTAATCCCATATTCTTTCACATTAATGCTCTGATCACCTATGCCACCTCTCTGTCTCATTCCATTGCTGTCTAAACTTGATGCACCTTCCCAAACCCTTAAGAAAGACTCCAACAAGCACAAAGCAGCTTCTGAATGTTCTTGTCCTCCCATGATGATCTTAGTGGTCATGAGCAGTTTTGGTATTCATGCTGAGAATGAGGACGGAAGTATCTACCTTATATACCTACTGAATACTATGTATTCACGCCCCAGAGAGTAAATTAAGTAAAACATGTTTCTGCACCTGCACTTACTGCTAAGTATCTGCTTATTAGTATTTTTTAAAAGATTTATTTATTTATTATGTACACAGTGTTCTGTCTGCAGGTATATCTGCAGGCCAGAAAAGAACACCAGATTTCATGGAAGGTTGTGAGCCACCCTGTGGTTGCTGGGAATTGAACTCATGGCCTTTGGAAGAGCAGCCAGTGCTCTTAACCACTGAGCCATCTCTCCTGCCCCCTATTAGTATATTTTTGTAACTTGAACTCTGATTAGCTTTGACAAATTTCAGTTAGAATGATTTATTTTGTGTTTTCTATATCTGTGCTGGTTAGTTTTTTGTCAACTTGATACAAATTAGAGTCATCTGTGAGGAGGGTACTTTAGTTTAAGAAATGCCCCTATTAGATCTGCCTGTGAACATTTTTGTGTGATCTTTTCTGGATTGTTGATTGCTGTGGGACAGTGACACTCCTGAACAAATGGTCCTGCCTGGGTGGTGTAAGAAAGCAAGTTGAGCAACCCTTGGGAAGCAAGCCAGTACGCAGTGGTCCTCCATGGTTTCTGCTTCTGCTCTTGCTTGAATGCCTGGTCTGATTTCCCTTAGTGATAGACTGTCAATGTGCAAAGTGAAATAAACCCTTCTCTCTGCTATACTGGTTTGGTCAGTATTTTATCACAGCAACAGAGATGCAAACCAGGACAATATCACCTAGTCAATTGTGATGTCCTTAGTAGCAAGAGCCTATCTGCTTAAACCTTTAATCCCCGGAGTTCACACTCTGATGATGATAGACTTGCTAATCTGACAAAGTTTGTCCAGTTTAATTAAAGTTTTATAAAGGGATACAGAATTGGACAAAAATGAAGGGCTGGAGAGGTGGCTCAGGAGTGAAGAGTACTCTGTCAGAAGATCTGTGCTAAATTCCCAGCATTCATATGGTAGCTCATAACCATCTGTAAGTCCAGTCACAAAGGCTTTGATACCACTTGTGGTCTCCATGTGCACCAGAAATGAATATGTTATACAGACACACATGCAGGTAAAACATCAATCACATAGAAACATTAAAAACAGAATCCAATAAACATTCTTATTCCCACCCCCAAGAGGCACTGTGTCTCTATGTAGCCCTGGTTGGCCTGGAATTCTTTCTGTAGACCAGGATGACCTTACACTCACAAAGATATGTCTTTCTCTGTTTCCTGAGCACTGGGATTAAGGGCATGTGTCACCATGCCTGACTAACAAACTCTTGTGTTCATCAATCACAACCTCTGTTTCTGAAACTGGAGAGATGACTTAGGAGGTAAGAAGGTCTTGTCTGGAGAACTAAAGCTCATTTCCCAGCACCTACATTAGGTTCTCACAACCACCTGTAACTACAGCACCCTTCTCTGGCCTCCACAGGCACCTGGACATATGTCAACACATCCACTTGTAGACAAACATCATATATATAACTAACACTAAGAAAAATCTTTGGGTTTTTAAAGGACTCTGGTTCTTATGAGGAGTGATTTTACACCCCAAGCCCAAGAATCACCTGTCAATGGCTGGTGGGCCTCAGTTGTCACTATTGCTGCCAAGTAAACAAAATGGTTTCTCACAAGAGAACTCTTCTGCTCCAAATGACAGCAGTTCAGAGGTTTGAGCAGGTCTGACCTATCAAATCAAACAGTGCTACATGAAATTTATTCAACTATCCTTACTAATTTATCCTCTATTTCCATTCCATCCCCTCATTCTTTAATCCTCTGTCTCTACTTGAAACATCAGATAGTAAACATAATACATCACGTTAAATACACGGGATCATTCTCCTTTAAAACTGCAATATGGCATCCATTAGATTGAATGCTGGTATAGTATTACTGAATGTACCGACCATGTCCAAATCTTCTCAATTACTCTAAATATTCTTTTGAAGTGCTTATTTGAATCAGCATCCAATCAAGTTTGATGCCTTGGATTTCTGTATTTTGTCTCTTTCTTTAATGGAGTTTTAAATGTGCAAAGTTATTATAATTCTAATGCTTTACAAAGGGGGAATGTGGTCTTGTCATTCAAATCTAAGCAATGATGATGACATTTTGTAAACCATGGTTATTCAAAAATGCATAGTGAAGCATACTGTGCCAGCCAAAGCTATTTGTCAAACAGCCACTGTTTTTTAATGGAGCAAGCCATTAGAATGTTTATGCAAAGCACATGGCAATACAAATGGTAGAAAGTAGCCTTACAAATAACTTCCAGAACTGTTTAGAGGGTCCAATTCAAGAAAGAAACATAAATGGACAGTTCATCACCATTCAGGTATGGAAATGTGATGGTTAACATTGATTGTGAACTTGACAGGACCGAGGAAAGAAACTTCTAAGCATGCCCAGAAGGAACTCCATTGATTAGCTTATTCAGGTAGGAAGAGACATCTTAAGCGTTGGTGGCATCATTGTCTAGGTTGGGGTTCCATAGTGAATAAAAGGAGAAATCTAGTGGAACAAGTGTGCTCATCTCCTTTGGCTCCCTGACTGCTCTACCATGTGACCTGTTGACTCCAGCTTCTGCTGCTATCCCTTCTCCACCCTGATGAACTGAACGTTGGAACTGTGAGCTAAAGTAAATCCTTCCTTTCTTAGGTTGCTTTAGTCAGAGCTTTGTGTCACAGCAATGGAAAAGTAACTAATACTGAAAAGACAGATGGTAGAGCTTAGAATGATGAAGTGGACCAAGCAGAAATCAGAGAACATACAGATCATTTTGGTGCCTCTGAAAAACCAGCAGGATAGACAAGCAAGAACAGTGGCAGAACACTATAGGCACCAGTTTAGCTTTAATCAGCAGTCTACTCTTACTACAAAGCCCCTCACAGCTTTCTTAATGAACCTGGGACCCACAGTATTGTCAGGCAAGGCTAGTAAATACCAGGCACCAATCTGTCCCTGTTGTCTTTCTTTCTTCCAGAAAAGATATGAGGTCGATAATGAATCTCTTGCTAAGTGAGTTTGAATTGGCTGAAAACACAAGAGAAGATTGGTCAATTTGAGTTAATAAAAGGTTCCAAGTGGAGACAAAAGTGTTGTGGGGGCTAAGTCTCTACATAGAGATATCTTTCTTGTCATCTCTAAAAGTAAAGAGTGACCTTCTATGGTGAGGCTTATGTTTGACATAGCAATCCTATGCTGTTCTGTTCCTTGAATATGTAGTAGATATGGGCTAGAATCTTGACTAAGAGCTCCTTTTCTCCTAAGTACCTATTACCTTCATGATACTATCCTCACTCAGTTAATCAATGATGCCTCTGCCAGTCATTATGCAAGGTAGAGTTGTGACACATAGTACTTGTCTTCATGGAAGTTGCACTATTGTTGAGGAAGGCAGGAATCAGGGCTCACCTAACCTGGCCATTGTCTCCGGTCTTGGTTGTTTCCTGAACCTCAGACTTTATCAAAACTGTTCAGAAGCATCTTGTGTAGTGGGCAGAGGTTAATGGAGAAACCCACAATTGCTCAAAGTGCAAAGAATAAATGTCTATCAAGTGGTCAGCCACAAATGGGACATCTACATCACATCTCTTCCCCCAAAAGGCTCAAGGACCATCACCAAAGAGGAACTGGAAAAGAATTTAAGAGCCAGAGGTAAGGGAGGACTTGGGAGGCAACGATGTCTTCTGGACATGACAGGGACACTGCATTCATGAACTCAGCAGCAGAGGTTGCTTGCACAAGACCTGCACAACATCACTCCAGTTAAAAAATCCAGCATGACGTGAGGAGGGGATCAGAAGCCACATCCATAGCTGAGGAGATATTGAGAGGTGATGGTTGCTAAAGGAAGGAGAGTTACCTTTCTTTCAGTGTGTGGTGCCTGGTAAATAGTCCATGTTCCAATTGATATTTCCATACCCATGAGAATATGGGCAGTACTAATAGGACTTGATGGGTTATTAAAAGACAGAGAGGGGCGAGGAGATGTGAAGTTGGGATAGGAGTTATGTATATATCTGGGAGGAGGTAGGTAAGGAATGGAGGGAACTATGATTAAACTAAATTGTATGCAGATATGAGATTATCAATGAATTAATAAATGTATTATATTTAAATAAAAATATTCTTGGGGGTTAAGTGGAAGACTAACAAGACAGAAAAATCGCATTTCATTTCTTGAATGGTCTCACAGAAAACAGCTTTTAACTCATCCCAATTATGAAGTGGAATTTCCTCTGTCCTAAGTCTGGTCCTATGTTAAGCTTCAATATAGAACTTGAGTATGTTCGCAGTACCCACCAAATACATCATGTCACAGACCTTGACAGTGATTGCAGGATTCATGACACACAGCATTGGTTGAACATGCCAAATGGCCTAGCCTATTTTTTAAATGTGTTGCTAAAACACTTTTACAACCACTTCTCATCCTGAGAGCATTCATCTTTATGTTTCACTTGCTTATGGGTGACTCATAACCTAATGCTGCTACTTAATCAAAGGCACAGGATTTCCTATTGAACATATATGTAGGAAATATAGATACTTTCTGACCTAGCTAAACTCATATTTCCAGTTTGTCAGAGACATGCAGTTATTAATACATGGTCATTTTTAGATTTTCAGTAATTTACCATAATTTGTTTATTCAGACTAGATTTCACTTGATCTTGATCTTGCTCCTCAGTTTTTAGAATCCTAAGTTTAAAGCAAATTAAAAAAAAAACTTTGTAGAAAATATGTGTTTATTTTTGAATAGGATGGAGCATACATATAGGGTTCAGATAAATTGTGGGGGACAGTTTTCTCCTCCCACCGTGGGTATTCTTGGACTTGAACTGGTATCATCAAGCTTAGGACTTTACTCGTTGAGCCATCTTGCCAAGCTCAAAGTATATTTTATTTAAGGGATATTTACTAGTTTATTTATTTTTTCTGGGCAAGAGAAAATATTAGGGGTGATTCTCAGCACTCATATAAAAGCCAGGACTATTTACTGTATGCTTGTGAGCCTAGTGCAAGGAAAGGTTAGTAGACATCAGGAAGATCCTAGGGGCCCACTGTCTAGTCTATCTGGCTAAAACAGAGAGTTACAGGTTCCATTAGAGACCTTATCTCAAGAAGCAAAATAATAATATAAAAAAGAAGACAGAGAAGCAATTGAAGAAGATATCTGGTATTGACCTCAGACCTCCATTTATGCACATATAGACAAGTGAACTCTCACCACACACAAATGCTTATGCATACACAATGCACACACACATATACATACATACACACACAGAGGGAGAGAGTCAAAATGTTTTTTAAATAATCCTGCATCAGCTACAAACAAGAATGTAAAAGGAAAGATCATTAAAAAGAAGAAAGGAGACTGACAGGAGAAATCATTGAGCTATGAATATACTTTTTATGAACTAAAACTAAAAATGTATAGCGATGAAAGAACTCTGGCCTGAAAACTAGAGGCCAAGTCCCAGGTCTAACATTTGCATACAGCAGGGATTAACAAACTTTTCCTTCCTGCCTGCCACTGTTTCAAATATGATATCAGTAGAATCAAAAGTAGCTTTTATGCAAACTAGTGTCCAAGGCTCTTTTAAATAAAGCTTTATTTTCATAAGAAATTTCCTATTTCATCATCAACCTGTAACTGCTACCTATGATTTTCTACTATAACCTTGGGAAAATCATTTATGTTTTCCCTCTTCAGTTCCTCTTATGGAGTGAAAGTGCTAGAATCTGCGGTTTTTGTTGTGCCTTTAAGCTCTAAAAGTCCACCTTCATCATTTCAATGGGCCTATTTCTCAAAGGCTATAATCTTTAACAGAATTGGAAAAGATCCAGATGCATAGATTCTGGGGGGCAAAAACAACCTTTTTATTGGCATGGTAACAGTTCACCACTCATGGGGAAATGAATGAAGTTTCTGTTTCCCATAATATTGGAGCCAAGGATGGACTATTTCCAGTGAGTGCATCATATACCTGAATATTTATGGGACATGTTAAATCCCTGGAACAAGTGATTTCTTATAAATAGATGGGTCTATGTTTTGGATGACTGATGTTACAAATATGAGACCGATAGAGAGTCCCAAACACTAATGGAAAAATTGCACAGTAGTGACTGCTTTAAAAAAAAAAAAAACTCACATCAAGATTCCCTAGACCCTGAGTAACAGGAGTCCAAGCTGGTATGTAAAAGTTTTCAAATTAGATATTATAAGAGGCTCTCACTATCAAAGTAGTGTGATGGGTGATAATGTTCATCATTAGTTCTGCCTTAGTTTATATTTTGTTAAATTACAGTCACCTAGCTAAAATAGGCCTTTTTGTTTTAATCTCAACCATGAACTGTTCCTGACCTGCTAGCTATTTCAATGCTTCTGGAGATGCTTCCTCTATTGCTGATTATGATCCTGAAGAGCAGATACTTATAGTAAACCGATGGGTTTCATTAGCAAGACAAGGCAAATTATGACAGAAAAGTTAGGCATGCCTGAAGGTACTGTTGCTATCTGTGCCTCCTGCTTCCCTTCCTGGGGTTTGTGCATGTTGCTGATATTTTAATGGGTTATTTTTAATGCAACCTAAACACACAAACCTAGTTTGCTTTATTTTTATCTAATCCTAGAAGAGTTCTATTGGATTTAATTTCAAAGTATTCTGCCTTCCGTCCTGTGCTAACACGACTTTTCCTCTCTGCTGCGATCCTGAATCACCATGCAGCCTATGGCGGTCTAAATTTTCTGGAACAGTTAATAATATGAAGACAAAAATGTGGGCTCACTACTAAATGTGGAGATGAAAATAATTTTTTAATGTTGTCAGCCTAAATGTCAGGGGGGAAAACACAGCATTTCAGAAAATCTCTCAATATCTGCACATTTCTAAGGTCATAAAAATGTATAGGAATAGAAAGTAGAAAAATCCTCATTTGGCATACAAGTATATATACTTGAAATAGGTATATATTTTTCAGGGTTTTCTTTCTAAAATGTTTTTATTAGTTATTTTCAAATTTCATACATTGTATTATGACCATTGTCACCATCTCTACCCCCATCTCCTCCCAGATTTATCTCCCATTCTCTACCCACCCAACTTTGTGTTCTCAGGCTTTTACTTCTAAAACCCACGAGTGGCTGGAGAGATGGTTCTACAGTTAAGAACACTTGTTGCTCTTACCGAGGACCTGGGTTCAGTTCCCAGCATGAACAAGGTGGCTCACAATCATAAGTAATTCCAGTTTTAGGGGATGGTACACTCTTTAGCCAGGCATCATGTGATATGTTTACATACATGGAAGCAAACCCTCATACACATAAATCTTTAAATAATAAATAAATCTTTAAAAACACATTCATCGACTATTTAAGATGTTTCACTGACACTTAAAGTCAATTTGCATATCCTTACCATGCAGTGTCACCTGTACACTTCCTTCTACTCTGTTCATTTGAATCTTTTCATAGAGCAACATTTGAT
Organism: Lophiomys imhausi; assembly: GCA_907164525.1. Taxonomy (NCBI): domain Eukaryota; kingdom Metazoa; phylum Chordata; class Mammalia; order Rodentia; family Muridae; genus Lophiomys; species Lophiomys imhausi. Next base: position 2,473,846 of record CAJQZJ010000705.1, on the reverse strand, counting down.
GAGGAGAATTGTACCAGGGAGATATGTAATAAGCTCTTTCCTTCAAAGATTGAACAATCTGCCACAAAGCATAGAGAAGAAATGAGGCTGCATATGGGCTGAAAAATATAAGTATTGTACCTTGGCAGTCTGCAAAGAGAAAACTGAATTATGGTCTCTGTTTTTAGCAAATTCTGGAGGCAACATGAAAAACCCATGCTTTAAAGAAAAGAGTAGCATTCATAGTTTCCCATTCTGACCTCATATTTCCACAACAATGCTGGTAACAATTATTTCTCTCATGACAATTACAATAAAAACTAGACAAGATAAATGGTGCTATTAGTAACCATATTAAACTTCCTTAGATTTCATCTATCTTCTGTGACTTCCATTTAGAATTCGTTCATATTCTTTCATTCCATCTGTTCCATGTGTAAGCATAAGATCACTAAACACAGGGAAAGATCTAGAATCCCCTTGCCTTAACTCAGGAAATGGCTATAAGCCTCACCAACTTTATATACAAACTTTATATTTTGCCAATCTTGGCCAAGCCAAACCATCATGTACTTTTTCAAAGATGTGTCTTAGAGAGAAAATGAGGTGAATACCCTGAGGAAGCAATAAGCTTTCCATAGTTTTACATCATGGAGTAATTATTTCCACAGCAAAGAAGACATTTATTTACAAACTGCAAGGAAAGAACTCTGCTCTAACAATATGTGACATATGGAAGTTTTTATTAGACACATTTGAAAAATCTCCTCCTCCATCTGACAATAAGAATATATCTGTGGCTGTGAGTGTTTCTAGGAAAGAGATTTTAGCAACTAGCTGACACATTTATTAGAAAAGTGCCTGAAAGCCTTTCATAACATAAAAGGCCCCATCCAGCAGCTTCTGATCCAGGAGGTTTATGGAAGTTGCTCTGGACTCTGTTTCTAGCAAGCTGTCAGATGAAGGTGCTGCTCCAAGGCCTACACTTGTGTCACCAGCCTAATATGAAAGTAAAATGGAGCATAAACCTGGTTGCTGAAGATTTTAGTTTGAGATATCTAGATGGAGTGTGGCTGACAGGTATCTGAAAGGCCAAGGAGGGTGGCCTGGGAGAGAATTGACAGGGTAGAAGTCATCTCCAACTCCCTACCTGATAGTGACATTGGGAGTTCCTGGTAAAGGGAGAAGAGTCCATGAAAACTGGTTCAAGCAGGCAAAGCAGGACCAAATACATCCACAGTTATCTCAGGTTCCGATGTAGTAGTGTCTTGATCACCATTCCATGGATTCCCCCCCCCCCCCCCGCCCAAGAGTAACCAAGAGCATCCATGACAATCTAAAACCCAAGGTTTCCTTATTTCGGAGGAATCCTGGTTTATAAGTGTTTGCTTCCCAAGTTCTGTCAGCACCCAGAGGTCCAGCTTAAGACCTGGTCTGTGCTCAGTCCTTGGCTTTGGCTTTAGGTGTGTACCAGAGAACATTGAAAGATTTTTTTGACTCCTCTAATTTACCATTACCCAAAAAGTGCAGTTGTATTCATGGGGTATTTTAGAATTAACCTCAACTCTGCAAGATCACAAAGTGATGACTTGGCCCCAGTATAGAACAGGCACAAAAGCCAAGAAAAGGGACACAGTACATAGAATTAGTTGAAAACAATTAAAAAAAACTTGATTGAAAAATATAGAGCCCTTGAGAAACATACCCAAGTAGTACCAATTTGAGTCCAATTTGTCACACAGTAATTCCATTTGTTCCATCCTATTCTGCACCCCGGTATTCAACCAACTGTAGCACACAGACTTAATCCCAGTGCTTAGTTTTTGTAAATAAAGTTTTATCAGGACATATTTTGCCATATCTGTTCATCCAAGTATTGTTTAAATTTTCTTCTATGATTTTAAAAACACAGTTAAGGATTGTTTATAGTACAGAAGACATATGGCTTCCAAAGTCTAAAATATGTACTGTGTGTACCTTTCTCCTAGCAACTCTACTGCATCATATATTATATCCAACTATAGATAGATCAGCCAGTAGATGAGTAGACATATACTAAAACAAAAACAAACAAAACAAAGCAAAGCAAAGAAAGAAAGCTACGTTATCACCAACGGTGCTTGTTTGCTTAAACTCAGAGCCTGATACTCAGAATCTAACTAAACCAACTCTGGGGTTTCCCCAGGGCACAATAGAGGCCTTGATATTCAGGACAGGAGCATTTCTGAGAGGTATAAGCAAAGATCTGATCATCCCTGGAACTAAATTACTGCAAAACAAATGGACCTTTTGGCAACAAAATAAGAGTACATTTTACAGCCATGTTTTGGACAGCGATTTTACAAGAGGATCCACAGTGAACTGCAGCCATAAAGTAGTTGATATTAGTTCTATCGTTTCTTAGTGAATCTTTGCTTCCAAGTCTAGGAGGTATAAAGCCCACACTATCACCCTTTCGCAATGTAGATGACCCAAAGGCACAGGTAATGGCATGTTGGTTTATAGGCTGTATGTTTCTCCTTCTCCAGCAACCTCATTCATCTGGTATTTTACAGTCTTAGCCAGACTCCAAGGATTCAGCAGGAAAAAGAGGCATAACAGCATTTTGTAAGCAATTACTTGGTTCTTTACTTTAAAGTTAAAATGTCCTCCTGTGTATTTACCACATTTTAAGAATGGAGTAAAAAAAAATGTATCTATTCCATTGCCTTTGTAAAGGAGACTATGCCAGATATTTTCCTAAATATATATAATGTGTATGTGTTCTAATTCTTATCATTGTGTTCATGATCCAGTCTTCTACAAGCTATCCATATTCAATAATTTTGTAATTTTTTTGTTCTTTGTTGATTCTTTTGAAATAGAGTCTCATTCTATAGCCAAAGCTGACCAGAAATTCATTCTGTACCCAAAGCTGGCTTCAAACTCACAGCAAGACTTCTGCCTCAGTTTCCCACTTGCTGGAATTATGGCCTGAACGACTATACCTCGATTGTAACACTGTAATTTTGAGTCTCATAAATACATACAACTTCTAAGAAGGATGACATAAGACCTGTGTTCCTAAGAGGCTGGTGTTTGTTGAGGCCCTTTAAAATAAACTTACTTAAAATTTATATTTATAACTATAACATTTTCTTATATTTGTTTTCCTCTACTAAAAAAAAAAAGAGAAAAATGTAGATTTCATCTACACTCAGATTTTATATTACGGTTTTACATCTAAATTTAGATGTAAATCATTAAGCCCATTTGCCTTACTCATAGAAAAAAAAAATGCCAGTCATTCATCATTGATACACAAGACAACTTGCTCCAGGCCAGTCTCATTTTAGTAAAAAGAAGGAGTGAATTGAGAGTTGCTTCATCTAGGGCACCAGAGAATGAGTTAAACAGCAAGGAGCAGTACCTCCTGGAAGCATAATACATTTCTTTAGGAGAAGCTACAAGAGCCACAATTACTATTTATATTCCGTGTGATTTCTGCCCGTGATCTCCAATTGCTAATATAGCTGGAAAAAATATCTTCTGAGAAAGGGAAGAGTCAAAAATCCAAAACCATCTGGAAATTTGACTTTTCTCATTTCATATGTTTTTTTTTCCTTTCCCATTCTCTGCTCCTTCCTGAAATGTAGAGAGCTGCGATGAGCTGCGCCCTAAAGATGGCGCCGGTTTCCGCCTTCCACCAGCCCGACGGTGAGCACTCTCGGTGGTAAACAAGTCCATATTTGGCTAAGACCGCTGATCTGGCTTGCTTCCGCGTACGTGGGCCTCTAAGATAGCACCACGTGGCTTTACTTGATTGGCTGTTCATATAGTATTTAGCCTGTGGGTTGGGTCTGCACGGGCATTCGGAAGACTGTTTTCAAGGGACCTGAATAAACTGCTGGAGAAGAGCTTTTGCGAGTTGCGTCGTCCTTGCTGGTCGAGGGGGACGCGACAAGTTGTGGCCTGTACGGGGATCCAGAAAAGACTCAGAACTCCTGCAGTCAGGGGCAGTGCATTGGTAAGTTCCTGGGATAAATTGGGACAATAAAGTTTCATGGAAATAGCGAACAAAAGGTAAAGTTTCGTGGGGAAACTGCGAACCTAAAGTAAATTTTTAATCATGGGATTGTCTGAGTCACATCCAATTTTTCTGGCTCTTCAGGAGCTACTTTTAGCTAGGAATTTGAAACTTAAGAAGTCTACCCTAGAGAGATTTTTGAATGAATGCGACTCTGTGGCTCCGTGGTTTGCGGTGTCCAGAAATCTTACGGTATCCTGCTGGGACAAATTAGGCAGGGAGTTGGATTTTGCTTGGGAGCAAGGGACTCTGAAGCATGGAGTAAGACCAATTTGGAAGATGGTGAGGAGTTGTTTAGAAGATCAGAGATGCTGTAACGCAATCAAGGAGGGAGAATCAGCCTTGGAACTGCTGCAAGGGGAAAGATCTGAGCAGGTAGACAGTGAAAAGGAAAGTAACAAAGGCGAAAGATTTGAGCAGGCAGACAGTGAAAAGGGAGGCAAAAAGAAGGTCCCTCTCTATCCCGATCTTAGAGATTTTAGAGATTTTGAAGACTCAGAGGGCATGGATTCTGAAGAGGAGCTACACGCTCTAATAGAACAGTTGGAGAGGACTGCTATTAGAAAAAGGGAAAAGAAAAGGGTGAAAGAGAAAGACACGCTGGCGGCAGTCGGTGTAAGTGAAACCATTGCTGCAGCGCCTTCAGCCACGTTGGCGGCGGTCGGTGTAAGTAAAGCCGTTGCCGCGGTGCCTTCAACTCCCCCTCCATACCCAGAAGCCATTCAGATAGATCAGCCTGTTCAGTCCCTGAAAGTAGGGAGATCTTTCTGCCCGGGGATGTGGACACAAGTAAGAACAGAGTTACAGTTTGCCTATCCGGTATACCAAGATCCACAAGGGAACAGGTACGAGGAACCGCTCGATTTTAAGGTTGTTAAATCCCTTGCAGAGTCAGTTCGTACCTATAGTATTACCGCTTCTTTTACAATGGCTCAAGTGGAAGCATTAAGCAGACATTGTATGACTCTGAGTGATTGGAGTGGCCTGGCCCGCGCCTGCTTAAGTTCAGGGCAATACTTAGACTGGAAAGATTTCTTGATTGAGTATGCTACTGAGCAAGCAGCCATTAATCAGAGAGATGGAAATCCAGCCTGGGATAGAGATATGCTGCTTGGGCAGGGGAGATTTGCCAGCCAGCAGATAGGATATCCTATTCAGGTTTATGAGCAAATAAACAAGATAGCTATCAAGGCTTGGAGATCTCTTCCTAATAAAGGGGAGGTGAGTGGGAACTTAACTAAGATTCTACAGGGTCCCATGGAGCTCTTTTCAGACTTTGTGGCACGAATGGTGGAAGCAGCAGGGAAGATTTTTGGTGACCCGGATGCTGCCTTGCCACTAATAAAACAGTTAGTCTATGAGCAATGTACCAAAGAGTGTAGAGCCGCTATCACCCCTTACAAGAACAAAGGCCTAGAAGCCTGGATGAAAGTGTGTAGAGAACTTGGAGGGCCGTTAACTAATGCTGGTCTTGCTGCCGCAGTAGTACAGTTGACCAGAAAAGGTGGAGGAAGTTCAGGAGTTTGTTTTAAGTGTGGCAAGATGGGACACTTTAAAAGACAGTGCCCCGGGGGAAGGAGTACAGAAAGTACAGGAAGTGTACAACACCCCAGGCGGCCGGGGTTATGCCCAACATGTAAAAAAGGGAACCATTGGGCTAATGAATGCCGTTCAGTGATAGACATCCATGGCCAGCCTTTAACTCAAGGTTATGGTGGCGCTCGTCCAAAAAACGGACAACGGGGCCCATGACCTCAGGGCCCACAAATATATGGGGCAGTAGAGAATCAGGACAAAGAACAGAATCAAGAGAGATGGCCAACCCTCCGCCGTCCGAGAGACCGCGGAGAGCCACTGCAGGCTCAGCAGGATTGGACCTCTGCTCCACCACCAGACTCGTATTAACGCCCCAAATGGGGGTCCAGTTAATTGAAACAGATTTTAAAGGACCCCTTCAACCTGGTACAGTTGGTTTGCTGTTAGGGAGGTCTCATCAGCCTTGAGAGGACTTATTGTCCATCCTGGGGTTATAGATCCAGATTATGCAGGAGTGGTTAAAGATTATGGTAGCCTCCCCCCATGGTATAACAGCTATCTCTCCTGGAGATAGAATTGCTCAGTTGATCATGTTGCCGAGCTTACATGATCGCTATGCGGCAAAGGATCGAGAGAGAGGAAAATATGGTTTTGGGTCCACGGGCACGGATCTGACTTTTTTCTCCTTTGATTTGGACCAACGCCCCGTCTTGGAGTTAAAAGTTGATGGTAAAAAGATCCTGGGCCTTTTGGATACTGGGGCTGATAGGAGTATCATAGCAAAGAAAGACTGGCCTTCAGGATGGCCCGTACAAGCCTCTTCTCAAACACTTCAAGGCCTGGGTTATGCTAAGACTCCAGATATGAGTGCAAGATTATTAAAGTGGCAGGACCAAGAAAACCACTCAGGACAAATGCAGCCATATGTACTTGAGCTCCCTATCTCCCTTTGGGGAAGAGACCTTTTAAAGGATATGGGATTTAAATTGAGTAATGACTATTCTGATTCAGCCCAACGTATGATGCAAGATATGGGATATGCTCCAGGCTTTGGAATAGGAAAATATTTGCAGGGGCGGAAGAGTCCCATATCTATGCAGCAAAGACAAAAGAGACAGGGCCTGTGTTTTTCCTAGGGGCCACTGAGGAGGGCATTCCCATAACTTGGAAAACGGAGGACCCAGTATGGGTTCCTCAGTGGCCACTTTCCTCTGTAAAATTGAAAGCGGCCAAAGAGTTGGTGGATGAACAGATGTCTTTAAAGCATATAAAACCATCTGTATCTCCTTGGAATACACCTATCTTTGTCGTTAAAAAGAAATCTGGAGGTTTTTGAAGATGCCCTATCTATCTTGGAAGCAGGTAAGTCGACAGCCTATCTCTGCCAAGACAGGGTAGGTAAGTCCTTCATAATTCCTGCTCTACAACCAATGTCTGTCAGAGAAAAGGGGCCAAATGGCTGAAGATTGATGCTGTAATGTATGGAGAGAAAATGGGAACTGTCCAGGCAGCCACTGGTATGTCATTTTTTAGTTTTGGAAGCTGCAGGCCCGGCACTTCCTATATAATCAGATATATTTATCCCTCTCAGATCTCGGAGGTGGTTGAAGAATAGATAGCTAGAGTCTCATACTTAAATTTTGAGTTGTTTAGGAATCAAGAGGGTGTTCTGGATCTAAGAAGATATTTTTAAAATTATGAGGCAAGTTAGTATGAAAGCTGAATTAGATATAGAACTTTAAACTCATGGAGATGGTTAGATAGTAGAATGTTAAAGTCAGGTGCCAAATACATATGGACTGGACATTGGGAATGTATGCTAAGCCATATAACTCTTATAATCGTGGCCTATTTATTTCTGTTGTTTTGTAGAGTATTTATAGTTATAAGAAAAAGAACCATTATTTGGACTGAAAGGGAGAGCTGTTGGGGGGAAAATAAATACCTTAAACTAAAAAAAAAAGAAGGCAAGAGGATGGTGGGGCTGAGGGGGAGGAGGGTGGAAGGGTGTGACTGGAGGGGGAGTAGGTAGGGGATTGTGATTGAGATGTAACTTGAAGAAATAAAAAATAAATTATTAAAAAAAAAGAAATCTGGAAAATGGAGATTATTGCATGACCTGCGTGCCATAAATCAACAAATGCAGATCATGGGTCCAGTGCAACGCGGCCTGCGGCTTTTATCATTTTTGCCAGCCTCATGGCCCATAATAGTTATAGATATAAGGGATTGTTTTTTCTCCATCCCTTTGTGTGCCAAAGATAGTGAGAGATTTGAATTCACTGTTCCATCCTGTAACCATGAGGAACTTGATCAGCGGTTTGAATGGGTAGTATTACCTCAGGGCATGGCAAACAGCCCCACTATGTGCCAACTGTATGTGGGGGAAGCCATTGCTCCCTTGAGAAAGAATTTTCCAGATTTGAGATGTGTTCATTATATGGATGATATCTTACTGGCAGCTAAGAGTGAACAAATGTTAGATCAGGCCTATGAAGAATTAGTTCAATGATTAAAAAGGAAAAGGTTGTTTATTGCTCCTGATAAGGTTCAAAAGGAAAATGTGGTTGATTATTTAGGAGCGAAGGTTGGACCTGAAAAGATAATACCTCAAAAGATTGAGATAAGAAAAGATAATTTAAAGACTCTAAATGATTTTCAAAGGTTGTTAGGAGATATCAATTGGGTAAGAGGCTATTTGAAGCTACCAAATTATGAAATAAGACCCCTATATGATATTTGGAAAGGTGATTCAGCACTTAATTCTCCTAGGCAATTAACAGAAGAAGCAAGAAAACTTTATGTAAAGTGGAAGAAAGGTTACAGAGTGCCTTCCTAAAGAGATGGCAGGAAGGACAGCCCATTGCATTGTGCATATTTGCCACCTATGGTCAACCTACAGGATTGCTATGGCAGGATGGACCATTATTATGGACCTATTCAAAGATTTCTCCAAAAAAATCCATAGAACATTATCCCACTGAAGTTGCTGCTTTAGCCTTGAATGGTATCCAACAATGCTTGCAGTCTTTTGGAGTTGCTTCTGCCAGTATAATAGTGCCCTATTCCAGTCATCAAATTAAGATTTTCTGTGGCACTGTAGATGATTGGGCAATATTGCAATGTAGTTTTGAAGGAATGATTGATAACCATTATCCTAAGCATCCATTGCTATCATTTTTTTAAGGAGCACCCAGTGATATTCCCTAAGGTTACTTCAGCAGTACCACTTCAAGGGTCACCAAATGTGTTTACTGATGGCTCAAAGACAGGCTGTGGAGCGTATTTGATAGAAAGACAAGAGCCCGTGTTATGTCAATTTCAACCAGGCTCCCCCCAAATAGTAGAGTTGAAAATAGTGATTGAAGTGTTTAAAAGATGTCAATTTGCATTCAATTTGATCTCAGATTCAGTCTATGTGGTCAATGCAGTGAAAGTATTAGAATTAGCAGGTCCTATTAAGAATAGTAGTACTGTATGTGCATTATTACAAGAGTTACAAGTTTTAATCTGGCAAAGAAAAAGGTGTTTTTATATTCAACATATTAGAGCACATACAGGATTACTTGGACCATTAAGTGAGGGTAATGATAAAGTTGATCAATGGACTAGGATGATATGCATTTTTTGGAGCTCATTCCTGGACCAAGCCAGACAGTTTCACCAATTATTTCATGTAAATGCAAAAACTCTACAGCAAATATTCCATTTGTCTAGAGCAGATGCTAGACAAGTGGTTTTGGACTGTCCTCAGTGTGTGATTCATCATCATCCTCCCAGTGTGGGAGTGAACCCTAGAGGGTTGATGCCACTTAAAATCTGGCAAATGGACATTACCCACATTTCAGAGTTTGGAACATTAAAATATATTCATGTATCTGTGGATACCTGCTCAGGTATCATACATGCTACACCTATGAGTGGAGAAAAGGCTCGCAATGTCATATGGCATTGCTTAGAAGCCTGGGATGCATGGGGAAAACCACAGCAGCTGAAAACGGACAATGGACCAGCCTATATGGCTCAGTCCTTTGTCTCCTTCTGTAACCAGATGGAGGTACAGCTTAATCACGGATTACCATATAATCCTCAAGGACAAGGAATTGTGGAGCGTGCTCATCGCACCTTGAAAGAATGTTTGCAAAAACAGAAAGGGGGAATAGGCCAAGGCCGTACCCCCAAGGAGAGAATGTCTTTAGCCTTATTTACTTTAAACTTTTTTCAATTTGGATGCTCAAGGCCGCTCAGCAGCGGACAGACATCAGGATTCCCATGGTCCACCTAAAAGCATGGTGAAGTGGAAGGATATTTTGACAGGCTCTTGGCGGGGGCCTGACCCCGTGCTAACATGGGCGAGAGGGTATGTTTGTGTTTTTCCTCAGGATCAACAAGATCCAGTGTGGGTGCCTGAATGCCTTGTGAGGAAGATTCGTCATGAAGACCTTCCTAAGGATCCTGGTGATAGAAGCAGTTAGTATGTCAGGAATGACCGAGCCGAGATGGGGGATCCTGTCGATATTCCCAAAGCCAATGCCGGTCAGACATGATGCAACTGTGTTTCCACGCTTATTTAGCAGTAATAGAAGCTTAGGCTTACCCTACCTTCCCTTTGATGATCAGAAAAGCCCTATAGAGGGTAATAGAAATGTCAGCTTGAAGGGTAGCCTGTGCTTTTTAATGAGCTTCAATAGGTCAGATGATACAGAATGCATTAAATTGTCTCAGTAGTCAGCAGATTTTTTACCACAACTGAGGTTTGGGGTAGGAGTGGTGGTTTGTTTTCAGGCAATGATTCTCGCCTTGAAGGATGGTGGCCCACACGAGTCTCTGACCGGGACCCCCCCAGACAGCCACGTTGGGCACCTTTTTGTAGAGGATCCACAGGAGAGGAAGGACCTTTTCCCTGGACTGGATGTCAGGAGCGCAGAGCAGTTTGGGTTCAACAAGATTATTTTTCCTTTAGCCCCATGATTAGTAATATAGTGAATAAGTCTTGTACAGGAATGCTTGATATATCTACTAGGGATCCTCAGCAGACTGCCACCAATCCTTTTGATTTGTGGCTTTTGTGTGGGGTAAATGGAAGTTACATGGACTTGGGACCTGTCATTATGATTGGGGGAGGAGTTTATCAAAGAGGTAATTTTTCCCAAGGTCCGCTACCAAATTGGATCTTTCTAGCTAGCGGTAGTGGATCTGGTACTTGGAAATCTTTGTTTCATTCTTACCGCAACAAGACCTTTTCAGCTTCGCCAGTATGTCTCTGGCCTCCTTTTCTGTGGATTGTAAGTAATGGGAGTGCATCCTTGGGTGAAGAAAAGTTAGTATGCACTCCGGGCATATGTTTTTATGCCCTGTGCTGGAATGCCACAGCCTTTCCTGTGGCTGTGGTGACTAGAATGCCTCGATATGTACCAGTTCCTGTAGAGGCCCCTAATACCATGATGCTATTCAGGTTTAAAAGAGATTTTGGCGTCACTGCAGCTATTGTTACTGCCATCACTATTGCTGCTGTGGGAGCTACTGCCTCAGCTATTGCCTTGTCTAGTTCTATACAGACTGCCAATGCCCTGAATAACATCTCAGCCACTGTAGCACAGGCATTGGATACTCAGACCTCTATGAATTCTCATCTCAAAGGAGGCCTTATGATAGTTAATCAACGCATAGATTTAATACAAGAACAGATTGATTCTCTTTGGCAACTAGCACAATTGTGGTGTGAGTGGAAAATGCAAGGTTTGTGTGTTACTTCCGTGCAGTATCAAAATTTTACAAAGGCTGCTAATTTGTCTAGACAATTGTCAAAGTTCCTCTTACAGGATTGGTCGGCTGAATTTGAAAATTTAATGAGAGAGCTGAGAGCGACAATTGTCCACATCAACTCCACTCGGGTGGATCTGAGCCTGGCTACTGGTTTGACTTCCTGGATACAGACAACTATGGATCATCTTATGGAGTGGGCGGGCATAGGCTCTTTGGTGATACTGATGATACTAGCCTCTCTTGTTTGCCTATGGTGCATCTACAAAATGAGAGCCACACAGAAGCATAATGCAGCCATGATTATACAGGCCCTTGTCGCCATTGAGGCGGGCCAGTCCCCTCAGGCATGGCTCGCTACCATGAACCCTTAAATCTTCACTGAGCATAGTCCCTGTCCACTGAGGTATTCGTTCCACAGATATTAGGGTCTGGCAAGTCAATGACGGAGTAGACGGGTAAGTCTCGGCCACCTAAGACAGGGCAGTCCCAAGTGGGGAGGCTGACCCAGAGAAGGGTAAGAGTTTGAGCACCGCCCTCCTACAGGCTCAGGCCCACCGTGAGATCCCCAGATAGGGGGATTACGAAGCCTTTCCAGGGACTTCTATCTACTTTAGAAAAAATAAAAAAGGAGGAACTGTAGAGAGCTGCGACGTGCCGCGCCCTAAAGATGGCGCCGGTTTCCGCCTTCCACCAGCCTGACGGTGAGTGCTCTCAGTGGTAAACAAGTCCATATTTGGCTAAGACCGCTGATCTGGCTTGCTTCCGCATACGTGGGCCTCTAAGATAGCACCACGTGGCTTTACTTGATTGGCTGTTCATATAGTATTTAGCCTGTGGGTTGGGTCTGCCCGGGCATTCGGAAGACTGTTTTCAAGGGACCTGAATAAACTGCTGGAGAAGAGCTTTTGCGAGTTGCGTCGTCCTTGCTGGTCGAGGGGGACACGACACTGAAACTGGCTCTAATATATCCCAAGTTGGTCTTGAACTTGCTACATGACTGAAGACGACCTTGAATTTGTGATCTCTTGTCTCTTTCTCCCAAGTGCTGGGATTGCAGCATGCACCATCATGTATAGCTTATAGGTTGCTTGTGCTGGAACCCAGGGCTTTGTGCATGCTAGGTGGGTATTCGACCAACTTAACGTACATCCTGGAGCCATCTCCCTCCTTTCCTCCTTCTCCTTCTCTCTATCCTTCCTCCTCTTTCCCCCCTTTTCCTTTCCTTTTTTGATTTTTTTTTCCTTTTCCTTATCTTTCCTTATATGTAGCCTGCCCAAAGGCTCTATTTTGGAAACTCTCTAATCACCCCTAGAGAATTCAATACCCTAAATCTCAAAGTTTGTGTGTGTGTGTGTGTGTGTGTGTGTGTGTGTGTGTGTGTGTGTGTGTTGTGTGTGTGTGTGGTTTTCTTCTCACCCACTCTCAGCCTTCCTTGAAGATTTGGCCATGTGTCCTTGAAGCCAATCTGTTTATATAATTGTTCTAATTTCTTTCTTGTAATTACTTTATACCTATTTCTTTTAAGCCTCACCTTTTTGTCCCGTTTCTTTTTCATCTCTCACCCTTGGAGAATTTCTTTTTTCTGGCAGACTCTCCTTGTTCTCTCTTTGGCAGTGTTTCATAGAGGTACAAATAGTCATAATGATCAAAATGTGCAGTTGCGGGGTGCCTCACCTAAGGAGATGGAATTGTTCTGCAGACACTAGCTCATCACTTTCTCCTCAATTCTACAAAGGAAGGACTCGTTTCCCAAGAGGAAGTACAGCTATATTCTGTACCATAAAAGAACTATGAGCAGATAATTCAGTTATCAGAGTAAGTCCAGCATCTCAGACTTTACTTTTCCTAGCTCTACTTTCTAGATATCGTCTTTAACTTTAACCCAATTTCTCCTTATAAATATGTCTTTAAATCTAATACTCCCTAGTTGTTGAAGAGGCACAAAGACCAAAAAAAAACAAAAAACAAAAAAAAAAACAAAAAAACAATTGTGGTCTGTTTCATGTTCTATTTTCAGTTGTGTTCCTAGTTTCAGATGCCACCATAGCTGAACTTGCACTTGTTTTCAAATTCTTTTGCATGCTAAAGAAGTTACTGGTAATGCCCTTCCCCCACTACTCTTGCACAAGTTGGATTTCTTCAGGTTTATTTTACCTGTGTACACCTGACCTTAGAATGAGAACCAACAATAGCACATACTGCAGTGATCTCTTCTTTACTGTGAAAAAGAAGCATCCACCAAAAATAAGCACAATATTTTGTTTTAAGCTTAAAACATGTATCTATAAGAGGCACAATGAGGTTTCTAGTATACTTCCCATATACCAAAATGTTGCCAAGGCCCAGTAAAAGCTGAGAACCTGGGGATTTGTCTCAACTGTAACACAGGATGCTTGGTGCTTCAACATTTGGGAGGTACTTCCTTAGAGCAAGAATCCCTAACTATATTAGAATCCTGCAGAGGATTCTATGCAAATCTATGCTAATGTGTACTTATTTATATTACTGTTTTGAAGTAGAGCAAAACAAAGCACTGTAAGCCCCCAACATTATTTTAGCTGTTTTGTCTATAAACATTATATATTTAATATATAAAACATTTGTGGATCATTCATAGTATAAGCAGAAAGTTCATTATTAATATATATCTATTGTAAATTTATACTTGTACGTAAGAAACATGCAATAAATATTTGCCAACAAGTGTTTGCAGTGCTAACTCACATTTTTTGGATAATTATTTATTATCATGAATTATTCTTAATTATCCCATTGTCTAACACACAGTCCCTAATCTCAAGGGAGCTAATTTGTCTTTGTGGAGGAGGGTGGATACAATTCAGCTGAAAAGAGTGCCTAGCAATCCTTGTTACACTCTCAGCATGGACACCTTTTCAAATCACAGTTACCTGGGTGTAAGCCTATGCATACCAAGACCACAGTTCTGTCTCTGTGTTGACCCCTACAACACAATATTTCACTGATAAAAAGCCTTCTTCAATGAGCACTTCTAAGTTAAAAACTATTATGTTTGTGAGAAGTGGTGGGGGGAGGTTGTCTGAAGAACATTTGATTAATCAAAGCTTAGTTTTCATACTGTGCTCTAGATTCTCATTGGGTAGTTCTGATTGCACGTCCCACTGGCTTTATTACCAATCTAGCTTTTCACCATAAGGGATGGAGAGTAGATTGAAAAAGGCATTGCTGGCCAAGCAGAACTTTGGAGTGAAGGTAACATCTTTATAGCTTGTCAATTGTCAAAGGCCATTTTGTTTTAGAACAAGAAAAGAATATAACATATGGCATTTGAATTTTTTTGTATAATTCCTTACTCTTCTTGGGAGAGCCAAATTGTATGTAGTACAGCTTTGAGTGACATAGAAACTCTGAAAGCTGAAAACCCTGTGCTAAAAAGAGGATTAGAAAAGATGATAGAATAAGATCTTGAGAGTTAGTTACAAAACTGCCTGATCTAGGGTGTTATAGTAACTCATGCTTGAAATCTTATGGAAGACGATGTGGTATGAATATTCTCTTTATTTGCATACTGTTTTGTATATGCCCATTGCCTGAAAGCCTAAAGTTACACACACAACAGAATATAGAAGGTAGTTCAAAAAAATTAAATAGCCTCATTTAAACATAGATTTCTTTCTGCGCAAACGTTCAGGAATTTGGCTTTGGGGGGATGGCTCAGGCAATAAAATGCATGCTGTGTAAGCATGTGGACCTGAGTTCATTTTTCCAGAACTCACATTAAAAAAAAATGTGGAAGTGCAGGCCTGTAATTTGAGCCCTAAGGGGGCAGAAACAGTAAGATCTCTATTGCTCATTGGCTAGCCATTCTACCAAATCAGTGATCTCCAGATTCCATAACAGTTCCCATCTCAAAAAATACATATGTGTATGGAATTATCAATGAAGAAATTTTATGAAAGATATAAAAAGAAATAAAACATAAAGGTGTAGGAAAAAAGAAAATAAGGTGGAGAGTGATCGAAGAAAATGCCAATGTTGGCCTCCTTGTGCATACATGAGCACCTCTGCATACATGTGCACACACACACACATACACACACACTCTTACTCAGCATGTCTACCACCTTGGTTCTGCATTGGACTTAAAAACAGAGATAACATATGCCTTTGATTATCAGGTCTAATCCCCCCTTTATGGTAGCACTTAACAATAGTGACTAGGACTCAGTGACACTGCCCTACATGGCCCTGTGTTACTCTCCATTTGTGCAGTCATGTTCAGAGAATTTACTTTTCATGCATGATATTTCCTTTGTGTTCTGTTAAAAAAATTGTCTCTGATGTGATTGAAGACTAGATAAATTTTAAGTTGTTTAGGAATTAAAAGGATGTTCGAGGTCTAAGAAGATGTTTTTAAGTTGGTAATGCAAATTAGGATGGAAATTGAGTTAGGTACAGATGGAACTTTAAACTCATCGAGATAGATAATAGAATATTATTATTAGTTGCCAAATACATATGGACTGGACATTGGGAATGTATGTTATTCCTTATAATTTCCATAATTGTTGCCTAATTGTTCTTAATGTTTTGTATTGTATTTATTGTTATAAGAAAAACAACCTTTTATTGGACTAAAAGGGGAAGATGTTGGGGGGAAAAGATACACCTTAAATAAATGAAAAAAGAGGATAGAAAGGAGAGAGGGAAGAGGGTAGGAGGGTGGGACTGGGGGGAAGGAGAGAAGGGGCTATAATCAAGATGTAAATTGAAGAAATAAATAAATGTTGAAAAAATTGTTTCTTCACAGACACACAAGTTGTTTTAGCTCTCTGATACCATCTCAAGTAGACACAGCTGAGTCTAAAACTATTTGTTTATTCCTGACCCCCCCAAATCCAAACCAAAATATAACAAAACCAAAAACCCCACGTTTGCTGAAAATAAAGCAAGACAAGTCCTCCTTTGATTTATTCAGTAAACTGAGATGAGATATACATTCCCAAAGAAAAATATGGCTAGTTAGATGACATTAGTAACTTGAATTTCTCAAGTCATAAAAATTCACTAATTCATTAATTTACATCATGCATTTTATTTTGGCCCCTCCACCTTCAGCTGTCTATCTTTTATTTGTTGTTCTATGCCCTCCCTCTTGGAAAAAAAAACCTGTTTAATTGAGAGACCTAAAAGTCATAGCAGGAAATCAGAAATCAGTGTTTCGTTATGAGAAGGAAACCAGGAGTCTATTGGTTCCATTGGATCTTGGGGGTGGGGGTTGTTGTTGTTGTTACTGTTTGTTTGTTTGTTTGTTTGTTTGTTTGTTTGTTTGTTTTGGGGAGCAAGATGAGGTGTGTCTGACTTAGAATCAGTTTAAACCCTTCACTCACTCTCCATCAAATCCTTCTAGGAGAGGCGTAACCAATAGAAAGGATCTACTATAGAAAGCATATGTGTTTTCCTTCCTCCTTGTTTACATGAAACTGGAACAAATTAACTTAATGTGGCATGGAAATAAGTGAAGTGTCATTTTAATTAAAAGACAGAAGTGCTATATCCCTTGGCTGAGCCTTGGAAAGCACTTCCCATTGCTTAAAAGTAAAGTGGGTAATTTTCCCCTATGGCTCATCAACTAGACTTTTATCTTAATCTATTTTGATATGCTGGACTGGCCATGTTTGCACTGAGGACTAGCTATTCATCATGTTAAGAATGTAGCCACCATATTTTGACACTTTCACAGCACTGAGGCTGGTCCAAAGGGAATGCTCAGTTAAAACATCAATTGTAGTGGTCTTCTGATATGAGGCAAAGGACAATCATCAGGGAATACCACTTTCTGAGAAGACAGCCTGCAATTCTAGACTGTGTTAAGGTATTATGAGTATTGAGGATTTTATTTTAAAAATGTCATGTTATAGTATGAGTAGTTCTAGTACAATGACATAGGACTAAGTGTGAGGCAAATCTGTCTTGTTACTCCGTCAATGTTTACACCAAAGTTTGAGAGAAAATAGCTTTTTGAAAAAATAAAACTATATACTTTTATCCTGAATTAACTAGAGGAGCATTGGCAATACTGGATCATTTCTAATATAGTGGCAAGCTGTTTTTGTGATGTGACATAGTATTAATAAACCTAGGAAGCCAGGGTGAAACAGGTCCATTTGTGTGCCAGCAACAGTCTTAGGGCTGAAGAATGAGTATTCCTGAGGAAGAAGTTGTGGACCTAAGTAGCACATGTGGAAATTCCTAAAGCAAGACACATATACATGCAGATCATCTACCCACAGTTTGTAGACTGATACACATCTATGTTCAGAAACAGAAAGAAGGCAGAATTAAGTAGAACTCTGCCAAAATGAGTAGGTTAAAATACATCAACATTGCTACAAAAATAAAATCAATGTTTGTTTATTTATTTATTTTACTTTTTGAAGAAGGATCTCTGTAGCTCTGGCTAGAAACTAAAAGTACATTCATAGAAAGCCTCCTATCTTAGGATTATTGGTATGAGCCATATATATGCTCTTTAAATTGATCCTACCTTCCCTAATAGATTGCCTGAGATATTTGCTTGCTTAACTCTGGCCATTCTTCCCTTGCTATTTCCTTGAAAACAGGAAATCAGCTTTTGGAATTATTGGGATTCCACTGCACACTCTCTTAAGCATGGCCTTTGGACAGTACAGAGGAGTACATTTCCAGAACCCCCTCCCTGAAAGCCTGTTGCTTTTTTCTGTGATTTAAGGCAGCAGACATTCAATCTTTTTGACTCTTAAGAAGTCCTATGGAATGAATGGACTGGACACTGAGAATGCATGCTAAGCCATATAACTCTCACAATTATGGCCTATTTATTTCTGTTGTTTTGTATTGTATTTATTGTTATAAGAGAAAGAACCATTTGTTGGACTAAAAGGGGGAGCAGTTGGGGGGAAAAAGATATACCTTAATCTTAAAAAAGGATGGAGGATGGGGGGTTGAGCGGAAGAGAGTGGAAGGGTGGGACTGGAGGGGGAGTAGGGAGGGGATTGTGATTGATATGTAACTTGAAGAAATAAAAAATAAATTATATTAAAAAAAGAAGTCAAACAGGTTTACTACGTCCCAAATCAGCAAGAAGTCATTTTAAGAGAACAACGTCCCATCCCCAGAAGGTGGGGAGGGTGTTCCCCCCACTTTGGTTATTTGATGGATAATGGAAAATTTTGTTATTTAGGGGAAAAGACTACAAGCTGTTAAATGGTCTTGTTAAATGGGTTTTGGAGGTTAGACCCAGGGACTTCTCTCTTTTTCTTTTCTGTATCCTTCTTTCTCTCCTATGTAGGAGTGAACAGACTTGAGAAAAAAATGGGACATAGACATAGTATAGGAAAGATCAAGAAAAAAGGACAGATTATTTAATATGGCCTTATACCTTTGTATATTGATACAAAATTAATATTATATTTGGCTAAATTGGTATTGATCATTGTATATTAATGCAAAATTGAGATTGTATTGGGCTACATCAGTATTGATCTTTGTATATTGATACAAAATTAAGATTATATTTGGCTACAATGGTATTGACCCTTGTATATTGATGCAAAATTAAGATTGTATTGGGCTACATCCTTATTGATCTTTGTGTATTGATACAAAATTAAGATTATATTTGGTCACATTGGTATTGATCTTTGTATATTGATACAAAATTAAGGGTAATGCTTCTTAAAGGTATTGTTCCTAGTAATGCTTAAAAATGAAATGTAAAGTTTTGGCCTCTTGCTATCGACCATCATAAACTGTTTAGGATAATTAAGAAATGGAAACTAATAGTCATGCAAACGTGTCATTTTGTTAGTTACTATGACATTCTATCACAGTTATTTTCTAAGCTACTCAGAAATCAAGTTGCTAAGAGACAAGCAATATTTCCTTATCTAAATATAAGAGACAGATAGGGCATCTTCAAAAACCTCAAGAGATCTGCAGAATATGGCACTCAAAGATGTTTTCTTAACTTAAGATTTTTTGATATCGAGACATGTCAGCTCCTGACAGCACCCCCTATTCTACTCCAAGTAGAAGATGAGCATCGAAGAATCTCCAGTGGGAGATGGTTGAATTGGTGGTAAGCCTTTCTCTTGGCAAGAAAAACCCCTTGCATCAACTGTAGACAGAATGCTGTCCAAGAAGGACAAAACTTGGAAGCAGGTAAGTCGACAGCCTAGCTCTGCCAAGACAGGGCAGGCAAGTCCTTCATAATTCCTGCTCTACAATCAATGTCTGTCAGAGAAACAGGGCCAAACGGCTGAAGATTGATGCTGTAATGCATGGAGAGAAAATGGGAACTGTCCAGGCAGCCACTGGTATGTCATTTCTTAGTTTTGGAAGCTGCAGGTCCTGCACTTCCTATACAATCAGATATATTTATCCCTCTCAGGTCTCTGAGGTGGTTGACGAATAGATAGCTAGAGTCTCATAGTTAAATTTTGAGTTGTTTAGGAATCAAGAGGGTGTTCTGGATCTAAGAAGATATTTTTAAAATTATGAGGCAAGTTAGTATGAAAGCTGAGTTAGATATAGAACTTTAAACTCATGGAGATGCTTAGATAGTAGATGTTAAAATCAGGTACCAAATACATATGGACTGGACATCGGGAATGTATGCTAAGCCATATAACTGTCATAATTGTGGCCTATTTATTTCTGTTGTTTTGTATTGTATTTATAGTTATAAGAGAAAGAACCATTTGTTGGACTGAAAGGGAGAGCTGTTGGGGGGAAAAAGAAATACCTTAAACTAAAAAAAAGGGAAGAGTATGGGGGGTTGAAGGGGAGGAGGGTGGAAGGGTGGGACTGCAGGGGGGAGTAGGGAGGGGATTGTGATTGAGATGTAACTTGAAGAAATAAAAAATAAATTATTTAAAAAAATAGTTTGGTGAATAAAACTCCTGAGATGTAAAAAAAAAATAATAAACTTAATAAAAATGAAAGAAAAAAAGAAGTGCTATGGAAAGCAGTGTGGTGTCACAGATCACAAAAAGGAACATCTGACCGCAGGGATGGAATACTTCAGGGCAGTGGTTCTCAACATTCCTAATGCTACATCCTTTTAACATAGTTCTCCATGTTGTGGTGACCCCCAACTATAAAATTAGTTTCTTGCTACTTCTTACCTATAAATTTGCTACTCTTTTGAACTATAACACAAAGATCTGATATGTAGGATATCTGTTATGCAAGGGGTGTTGCAACCCACAAGTTGACAACTATTCCTCTAGAACCACTACTCTATGGAGCGAGAGAAATAAAAAACTGAAAATTAGGAAGGAACTAAACCCATGAACACAAATAGGGAAGCAAAGGAGCTCTCATCTTCTAGAATTCTTTTGATCACTCCTCTTCCTCTTCCACTATTTTGTTTCATTTAATAATAGAAAGAAAGAAAGAAAAGAAAAGAAAGAAAGAGAACACATGTGGGAGAGAGAGTATATATATAAAACCGACACAACATTTATACACTGCAAATAAAATAAATACACCTTGAAAAGAAATAAACAAACTATTTCCCTTCTAATTTTTGTATTATGTGTGCATGTACTCATGACGTATTAAGATTAAGTGGGGCTTCTTGCATGAGCATTGACAAGAGGTTATTTACTCATTCTGGGTTACTTTCAGTAGCTACACCACTGAAGACAGTGGTCCCTGTGTACCATTGATCACCTCTCTTCAGCTACAGAGTGGACCTTGTGGGTCCCTCCTCCACCTGTGCTGTAATTCTGACTTGCTTGATTTTATAAAGGCTGTTTGCAAGTAAGCACGGATCCAGTCAGTGAGTTTAGGAGTACAATGGTCATGTAGTGTCCATTCTGAGCACATCTTTTAGTGAAATGATTCTCCAGCCTCTGGCTCTTACAGTCTTTCCACCCTGTCCTGTTCCATGATGCTACCTGAGTTGTGGAGGGTATGCTGTAGATGCATTAAGGAGATTCGTGTTTGAGAAGTTTAAAAACACTCAGTCTAGAAAGATGCTTGCCCTGTTATTGCAATCATCTCTTCCCATCTCTTTAGACAAAGGTGAGCATCTCCTTTAAATACAGGCTAGAGCATTTGCTGTTTTTGCAGAGGATGCTCAATTCCCAGCACTCACATGGCAGCTCATAACCATCTCTGGTTCCAGAGAATCACATATCCTTCTGGCCTCTCTGAGCAACACC
>CAJQZJ010000705.1:2430651-2445872 GCA_907164525.1 Lophiomys imhausi | reverse complement strand
GGAGTTAGCTTCAACACCACTAAATGAAAGCATGAAGGCGTATGACTTGAGCAGTCATACTAGCATGCAGTTTTGAAGTTCTTACTAAATATTTGGCATCTACCACGATTATTTCTATTTATTCTCCTATATCTCAATAATATCAGTCCAGTGTTCTATTGTTTTATGTCCTTTTGAAAGTAAAGAAACATAGACCCATTTAAGTTATTACCATGCTTCAAGGTATATACCCACTTTATGGTAGAAGAAAACTGAGGTAGCTGAATTCCAGTTCTTTCTTTGCAAAGAAAGAATTTACCATCATGCATGCACGAACCTGAGCACCTTGATGCAAGCTCACGTCCTCACTTCTATAACTCGACTTGGTCTAGAGATGCCCTAAACCAACTCTCATGTTACCTTGTATCCTATAGTGGTAATCACTGTATATCTGGAGTCATAACAATCACTCCTCTATTCCAAGCAGAGGCCACTGAGAAAGCATATCAGAGAAGCCAGAGGCCCTATGTGGCATCAAGGAAATATTTTATACTGTGCAAGACAACACAGACTAAATGAAACTAATGACAGAACTTCACATGCTGGGTAGTAGGGTCCTCTACAATTAGCCTCTCATTTTATACTGTACACAAACAAGAGCATCATTAATGAAACTACAACTCTTAATTGACTTTGCATAACTTTGTATATCCAAGTTTAATGATTTGCCAGATCCCTAGATGAGGTTTTTCAAAACCACATAGAGCAGTTGATAGGAGGATCCCAAGATACTCCTAGACATTAGAAGGCTAATATGGACTACTCATGTGAGAGAATCGGAATGTGTGCATGCATGCAATGTTTAAAAAAAATACCTCTTCTTTGGCTGAAAATTGTAAGGATAATACAAATAGTCCAATATACACTTCACCCAATTTCTCATGGAAGATCTGTCTAGTGAGGTACTATCTGTGATAATTTCCATTAACTTAATTCCAGATTGCATTCTAATTTTCTTGACCTTGTCAGAACTGTTAATCAAATAACAAGACATTGTGCATAATGTCACGGGCTCTGTAAGTTGTTTTATTTCATAAATGTCCCTTTAGGGCATTTTATAAATTCTATAAGATTGAAAAGGTAGGGTTAGTTCATGAAAAAAAAGATGAATATGAAGTTTTGTAGAATTGATAAACTATAAAAACCTGGCTTCCCACATACTGCCAAGGTTGTGAAGAAAGGAGAACACTCCTCCATTGCTGGTGGAAGTGTAAACTTGTACAACCACTATGGAAATCAGTCTGGCCTCCATAGCTTAGAAAACTTGGAATACCCCTACTTCAAGACTCAGCCATACCACTTCTGGGTATCCACCCAAATGATTTCTCACCAAACCACAAGGACATAGCCTCATCTATGTTCATAGTAGCCTTATTTGTAATAGCTAGGAACTAGAAACAACACAGATGTCCCTCAACCAAAGAATGGATAAAAAATATTGTGGTACATTTATACAATGGAATACTACTCAGCTATCAGAAACAAAGAAATCATGCAATTCACAGCTAAATGGATGGAACAAGAAAAGTTCATCCTGAGTGAGCTAACCCAGAATCAGAAAGATGCACATGGCATCTACTCACTTATAATTGGATCTTAGCCATATAGTATAGGATAACTATCCTACAACCAACACACCAAAAAGTCAGGAACATAGACTTTGTTACTTATTAATGGGACAATTTGCTCTACAGGTGCTACCATGTAGGCCCCCAGTGCAAGAGGAAGCTTTTAGCTCTCATATGACTGTTGAACTGAGAGAGGCTGATATGTAGGGACACTCCACATCAGAGCAGTGGGATGGGTGGGAGAGAGAGGAGAAGGTGGGAGGGTGGAACTGGGAGAATTGGAAAGAGGGCACTATGATGGAGCTGTAACTTGAAGTAATAAATGAACAAAACCCCAAAATAACCTGGCTTCCTAACTACAAATCTGAAGTTATCCTTTATTTTAATAATCTTTGTTGTTTTAGTAGAGGGTGGGAGTTCTACTATACTAGATTGATGAACTTGAAGTGAGAAATAGGAATCTGCAGCAAATCTCAGGTCTAAGTTCTTCTTTTAGAATCTATTAACAATATGTCTACATATGTTGGTTTGCCCACTCCTCCCCATTATAAAAGTATATTGTTGGAAATAGTCTTGGTCATCAAAAGCTACAAAACAGCTTCTGGAAGTTCTAGAACACTCAGCAGTCTCTACAATTCATGATCACACTCTTCTTTTATGTCTGCAATTTTTATTTTTATTGTTTTTTAATTTTATGTGTATGAGTGATTTGCCTTGCATATGTATGTATATGTGCACCACATACATAGTCCCTTTTTTAGTCCTCACAGAGGTCAGAAAAGGGCATTGGATCCTTTGAAATAAGAGTTGTCAGCTATCATGTGAGAATACAACCCTGCTCCTTAGAAGAGCTATTAACTACTGAGCCATAAGGCCTGCATTCTTATTCCACTTTGCAAACTGAATGCAATTTGAATACCAATTCATTGGTTTGTTATAATCCTTTGTCAGCCTGAGGAGCTGTGGGACATTAAAGCTCAGAGTTTCACTGAATAATAAAAATAAACAAATAAAATTGGAATCCACATGGATCATTAATTGTTTCATATCAGAAATCAAAATCTTGTGGAACTGGATTTTAAGATGCGTTTACTTTGTGGTTTAAAAGTCACATTCTGCATTCACTTTTTTCTGCCACATAAGGGCCTTGATGTTTAGCTCTCAATACGTCCAAGAACAGGATACCGGGCTGAATGATGCCTAGTAAACACCCAGAATTCATAGAGTACACTATATGGACCTTAACATCAAAAGTACTCAACTCATTCTGAATGATGATTTTTAACAAATGGTTCTATTGTCACCCTTTCCTTCCCACCAACAAAACAAAACAAACTCTCAGAATGACTAGGGAATAATTTTCTGCTTTTCTTTTCATTAAACAAATATCTTAGTTAAATTATTAATTTTAAAGGTCAATGAACACACATGCACACAAAAGGAAACTTTTCAAAGAAGCAACTTTTTTGTTCTATCATTACCATAGTTCTATAATAGCTACATTGTTTTGGAAGTCGATCTCTTTTTCAAGGAGTATAATGTCTTATTGTTTGGACAGTTGTCAAGGCTAATTCTCTTCTTTAGTTGCTTAACTTGTTCTATTCACTATAGGATATTTGGAAAGAAGAAAATGAGATAAGCAGAGGATCTGAAAAAAGGCATCAAACTCCACACACTCATCAACCATTAGCATGTTTCCTACCTACCTCTAAGTTAACAATGAAAAATGGTGGACTATTTTTCCTGTTGGAGTAATGATAGTCACATTATATAATTACATAGTTTGGACATTCTAATGTACCTTCTGTAGTGAAAACCAAAAGTAGAGATAATTACATCCCTGCTGAGCTGGAAGGCCAGCCTTGCCATGTGGAGGTCTCCAACAGTGGCCATCAGGCCTTCATCATGTCTGACAAGACAGTCAGGGCAACTTGGAAGGCAGATTGGAGGTGATAATTCAAGGAACTACAGGAAGCCTGCACAGCAGTGTTTTTAGAACTAGCAATTTTAGCCTCATCAGTGGTAATTTACAAGTGATTTAATGGTGCTGAATCATAGGGCTGCTTCAACATTTATGCGTGGACATAAAAGTTATGACACGTTCTCAGTGTAAGATGAATATTAATGTTAAAAATAAGCTTGCTTTTAACTGATATTCAATTTGTGAGATGTTCAAATTTGAATTTGGGGACAGGGGAATAATTCTTTAAAATACAAACCTTGGAGAGAGATAATAACAGCTGAAAGAACAGAGGGAGATAAGAGTTCAGGGTGCTGACTGTGCTGACCTCTGCCATGTTAGGAAATTGGCTTTGGCTAGTGATAGGAGCTGTTTCCCGTGGAGTGTCATAACGTTTCTTAGTATTTGTTCTACTTATCTAGTTGGGTTTTTTTAAGATGTCAAGACAGGATTTGTCATCAGGAATATGTTCAGATATTAATCCAAAGTCATACTAACATCAGGCGAAATGGCTCAGTGGGTAAAGGCACCAAACCCGACAGCTAGAATTCCATCCCTGGACTTACATGGTGGAAATTCAAAACCAACTTCCTTACGTAGTCTTCTGACCTTCACAATGCATGTGATGGTATGGATGTCTGTGTACACAAGCACACAATGCAATCACTGCTGTCGGAGCCAAGAAGCTGTAACTAGTTGGGCCATAGGCTTTAAGGGAGAGCCTACCACGATTAGATTGCTAAATGGGCGTAGTATTTTAAAAAACAATCATAAGGACTTACTGTTATATATTAGTTCATCTCTCAACCCTCATCAGAGAAGCTCTGTCTTACAGTAGATAGCTATTAACAAACTGAGACTTGTGTGTAATTTTCTCAGCCTGAAATGAGATGTAAATGTTATCTTAATGGTCACAGGTCACTCTGAAAGAAAGAATGGAAAGACTGTAAAAGCCAGGGGTGGTGGGTGACTAACAAAGGATCTACATATTTGGACACAGTAAAACAATGGTATATACAAAGATACAGCACATACTACAACATCGATAAGACAGGTACAAGCTCAATCCAGACCAAATCCTAAGAAGCTGTTTAGCAAGCAATAGTTTCTGGGAGTGGAAGATGCATTCTTTTTAAAGATGTGGGCCCTGATAAGTTGAACATAAACCATTGGAAGGTCACACATCCAAGAGTATATGGTCAGCTGAAATTATACTTGATGAGTTTTCTTTAAAAAAAAAAAAGATACAAAGTTGGATGGGTAGGGAATGGGGGTAGCTAAGGATGAGTTAGAGAAATGGGGTAGTTATGAGAAATGTATGAAATTTTCAAATAATTAATAAAAATAGGAAAAATAAAATTAAATAACAATCCATTAAATAACAATGCAATATATGACAGCTGATATATATCCAAATCCATTCTTTCCTTGTTGATCATTCTTTTAAACATAGTAGCTCTTGTTAGTATTGCTTTTACAAGTTGGGTGCTGGTTGTGATTGGCATAAAATCCCTATAGTAAGAGTCAAAGAGATGCAGCAGACGAGAGAAGATTCTACTGAGAATCACGTAATTAATATCTGCTCTTACAGTCTGTGTAATTGCCTTCTGGTATAGTTGCTGGAGGGTGGTGGAAGTCTAGTGGGCAAAGAGGAAAAATGGAAGACATAAAGTTGCCGATCATAAAAGCAGGAGAGGAAAATTTGTGCCTAGAATGACATAAGAAAGTAATTAGTGAGTCTGAGTATTGCTTAGCATGCCAATGCTGAGAGCCTATGTGCACACGGAAAAGACAAAATTAGCTAGAGCATATACATACATACACACATACACACCAATATAAATCAATAGTGGCAAGATACAAGTAATAAATTTTAAAATAAAAAGTGTTCTAATGGAAACTAAGAAATGATAGTACAAAGAGTTGAAAAACTTTAGAAATAAATATAAATAAAGATATTAGGCATTCAAGTGGATAACTTTCATGTTAAGGTTTTATATCTATCTATCTACACACACAAATATATATATATGTATATATATATTTATGTATATGCCAAAAGTTTAGCTAGGTTTGCCACCATTGACCCTTTCCTTCATCCTCTGACAATTCATTTCCACTCCCTATACAATTAAACAGTTTGGAAAATGCATCTCATAAAAAAACCAAAAACCTTAACAATTGGAGCAGGGACTATCTCTGATTTGAACTCTGTTGCCTCCCTCTGGATTCCATTTTCCTAGTAGAGTTGCCTTATCTTGTTTCAGTGGAAGAAGAGGCACTTAGTGCTCATGTGATTTGATGTGCTAGAGTGGGTTGGTACTGGGTGGGGGGGGTGCATGGGGTATGGGGGAAGTGGGTGGAAGGGTGGGGCTGGGAGAAGAGAATGGAGTGTGGTTGTGATTGAGATGTAAAATAAACAAATAAATTAATTAATGAAAAAACAAAAACAAAACTATCTATAAAAATCTCAAAGAGGTTCTTCAGCCATCCTGAAAACACAATTGGATATGGTCTGACAAAATGTCATTATCCATCTGTTTGGTTATTGAGGAGGAATAAGAATGAAGTCATATGGTTGTAGGTATAGGGGAAAACCCTTTGTTTTTTCCTCCTATACCTAGGGTAAGGAATCAGATGGGTTTCATAACATTTATTCATCAGTGCATCACATCTGAACTGAGACTTGAAGGAAGCTTTTGAGGGAAAGCAATTCATTACAGTGGCAGAACAGAAGGGTGGTTGGTAACAATGAAGGGTTTATCTAATTTTGATGTTTCACCCAATTTTAAACTTTTTTCAAGAAAGATAAGCTTTTGTCATTATAACTGTTTTGTTTTGTTTTTAATCATTTTTAAATTCCATGTAATAAAAACAAATCCTAGTACAGTTAGGATGTTTTACTCTTAGGTCTTTTTTCCCCTTAACCTTTCCTTATATCTTTTAAATTACTAATTTATATTTTAAATAATATATCCCCACATAAGCAACATGAATTAAGAAAATCTCTACAGAGGGGGAAAATATCTTCATGGAGGGCCAGTTCAAACAGCCCTTCATATAATGAAGGATATCATAAATGCTGAACTAGAAAGTATAATGCAAGATGAAGACCAGAGACTAACTGTTTAAACTGATCAGACTGTGAAGGTAGCCGTCTTGGCCTTGGACACGAAGTATTTGAACAGAGTTATGGAAATAGCTGGCCCAGTAAAGCATTATGCAGTGTTAGAAAATTCCACTGGAGCCGGGTGTTGGTAGCACACGCCTTTAATCCTAACATTTGGGAGACAGAGGCAGGCAGATCTCTGTGAGTTAGAGCTCAGCCTGGTCTACAAAGTGACTTTCAGGACAGCCAGAGATATTACAGAAAAGAAACCCTGTCTTGTAAAACAAAAACAAACAAACAAATACTACCTTGAAAACACCAAGATGAAAAAGAATTACTTGATATAAAATACCTCTAATTTTCATACCTCTCAAACATAAGCAGATGGGTTGGCATCAAAGACCCTATTTGATTTAGATACTCTTTCAGTGGTCAAAATAGATGAAATAAATTGTGATCTTTTCACAGTGCTGTGGAGAAGTGTATAAAATAACAACTATAGAAACCCTATAAGTAAATGTAAAACATTGTTATTAGTAATTGCATGATCTATGTCAGCACTATACTTTGCTGCATTATTTCATAATTTTAAGAAAAAATTGTTTTATCCTGCAAGTCCAGCCATGCATATAATTCAATATTAATAACTAAAAATAAACATCTCCTATTATACCTGTACAACTTCCAAAGCAATTTGAGATGTACTACTGACTCAAATACAACACACAACTACAAGGGAGTTATGATGGTTTCTTTTAACACTTGAAAGCAGTGAAGATCAAAAACTCTCAGCAACATGTCCACAGTTACTCAGCTGGGATCTTAGTAGGACAGTCTCAGAAATTCAGGAGTTAAACTCGAACTGGATTGTTCTATGATTTTATATTTCTCTCCAAAGGCTATATCAGAAATCAAATGATTGAGCACAATCAGTTTGGCTGAGAGACAGACTGGCAAAATTTCAAAATTCAGAATTTCCAATAGTGTGGCCCACTCACAGATTTCTGCATGTGACAAACTATTAGCCAGGTAGGACATAGTCAGAGAATGACTCCCTTTAAATCCTGTTGTTAAGATGCCTGGCTAGAAGAGAGTGTTCAGAGCAGAGGGATACATCTAAGCAGAGTCTTAAGCTAACCCTCAGAGATGTACATCTCACCCCAACTCCATTTAGAAAGGTTGGTGGTTGGAGTATATACTGAGCCTGCTACTTTCTCTAAGGAAAAAGACTAGCATGAAACCAGATATGTCTTCCTACACTCTTTTTAGTAAGGTATGATTAACCATGACCATATCACTTAACTAGAAATTAAACATATAAATGTAGAGTGCATAAAACATAAGTACATTCATTGTAAGACACATGACCTTTGGCCTCTCTGCTAAAACAAAGACAGCAGTAATTCCTATTAGTATTTCCTGTACAAAATAAAAAAAAAAAGAAGCAAACCCATTTGCCGGGGTAATTTAATATTTCCTAGGCATATGCTAGGAATGTGATTTCCTTTCCAGCCCAAGATTTCTTAACTAAATCAATGACAGAAATAATAAAATTTGTGAGAGCCCAAAGTGCATTTATTGGTCTTGTAATTGCCTAGTTTACGCCATACTTCTTAGTGATTTTTATTTAAAGAAAAGGAACTTATTTTATTGGTAAAAGTGTTCCTGATTCAATAATTACATAGTTGTTTTTGTTGATTGTTCATTCTTAACTCAAAGTATATGATCCTATTCTTAGCTGACAATATGAACTCTACAGACTGCATTTCTATTATTTTCAGCTTTAAGAACAGATACCATTAAAATAGAGGAAAGCATTCTAACAGATCCATACGTCATTTTGTTTACCAGGAATGATAAGTTAGTAAACTTTAATGGTGGTTGATGTTGAGAAATAATCAAATGCTTGCACTTGCTCAATATTCAGTCATTCTCTCAATGTGAATGGCCAAATGATTCTAAGGAGATCTGAAAAGTACTTGTGGCCTGAAATTAATTACCTCTTTTAAAAGAACACCTTTGTTTATGAGGACAACAGCTACCCATGACACCCAAGTCCAAGTCATTTCCCAGCAAAGTGAAAGCAGGAGCTATGTGAAGAAGACAGTTATATGTTGTGAAAGCAGACACCAGGAGGCAGCACTACACACAGTTTAATGAGAAAGAATAGAAAGGAGGCAGAAGGAGAATGAAGGATACCAGGCTGAAGGGGATGTTGATTTTTCTAAGCTGTTTGACAATAACTACAAGTATGCTACTGGTGCTCATGTTATGTACTGCCATTATTGCTCCAAGGGCATTTTACCACTAACCTGTGGAGGCTCAGTTTCTCCTTGTAGTTCACACATAAATAAACAGAACAATGTTTTTGATTCATGATGAAGCTAGATTATAACAGACCTATCTAGCCTTTATGTCATAACCCTGAACAACAGAAGTACAAGGAGCATGTACCTAGGGGTTATGTTTAAAAGTTAGTAGGGCGTTGGTACCATGTTCAAAGGGCCTGGGATCCATATTCAGCACAACATAAACTGGATTGGTGATGTACAACTGTAATACTAGCATTCAGGAAGTAGAGGCTGGACAACCAGAAGTTCAGGGTCATCCTTGGCTACATAGTATATTCAAAGTCAGCCTGTTCTGGCTTCCTTGAGATCTTAGTGACTCTGTTGGCAAGTGGATGGGTAAGCATGAATCTAGTAATTTCAAAGACCAGAGCATTGAGTCCATTTGACCCTCCAAAGGAACAAGGCATGCTTGCTCTCACTTGAATTTCCTTTTAAAAATGCAGGCCCATTAGATTGTTCAGTGGGTAAAATAGTTGTCACACAAGCCATTGATCTGAGTTCAATCTTACAGGAAAGAAAATAACTTTCTCTTGAAAATTGTTCTCTGACCCCTACACATTTTCAATGTCAAGAATATGCCTTTACAACACACACACACACACACACACACACACACACACACACACACACAAGCTGATAATGATGACATCTGGGGTTTTTTCATTACTTTGGACTCTTGGTTCTTAACTGGGGTGCCTTTGCTCCCTGGAGGACACTTAGAAAATCTGGAAATACTTTTGTTGGTCACAAGTGGGGCACAAGGAACAGCACTTACAGACAATATTGTACTATAAGTCCAATGATGCTTCTAAGCCCTCTACAATGCCCAGAGATGCTCACAGCAACCAAAGCCCAAAATGATCTGACTTGAAACATCCACTGGAATATCCTAGCTTGAGAAATCATTCTTTGGTTAACTATGTTGCTTCCCTATTGGTTTTGTTTCTATTATTTAATTGGGACCAAGGTGTTGATTTATTATTGCTAATGCACAGTAGCCTACAGTAGTTGGAGACCTGGGACTCTGGGAGGCTGACTGGTTACTCATCACATTTCTCCACTGGAGCACTACAGGCACACAGGGAGGAACTAGTTTAGCAGTGTGAGGTAGCTCCAAGCTCCTTGACACAGCTGGCTTCTCAACACCTAATTGCCAAGCCCCAGCCATGGTTCCTGTGATTGTCACAGCTCCACCATGCTCACAATCCTGTTCAAATGCCCTGAGATGAACCAATCCTAGAGAAGAATCTCCTGACCTGATGCTTCCCATTCTGAGTTTGTAGACCTGTAGACATAGGCAAGGGATTTGGCAGCTGAAAACCACTTTCGTATCTGATTCAGTTTCTTTGATCATGTTTGCATTTGGGGAATATTTACTCCAGGGACTCAGAATTTCCAATGTGTGCTACTGGTTATGTCTTTCAGTATTTCAAGTTAGTGTAGTAATTAGTGGGATACAACATCATTAGCTGGCAGGTTACAGGCCCATTGGGCAAACTAACTTAGTAGTGCTGGTAGGTCTAAGCTGGTGAAAAGTACTGACGATTAAAAGACTAAAGCAGCTACCATGAGCAGTCATGTCACATACTTCCTTGATCACTACTAATTGTGTTATAAAGATATAGACATGTGTGCCCATCAATGTACTATGACACAAGTTTAGTGGTGGATTTGATTTAGAAGATACTGGCCTAGGTGAAAAGGTTCCTTCTCCAGAGCCTGTGAGAATAACAGAGCTTGAAAAAAATTTCCTCTATCTCTCATTTTCTCATTCTTGAATTCACAGACCCAAGCTATGGGAACAGTAAGAAGTCTAATCTATTGAACAACATATGGGGTAAGTATCTCTCACTTCCATTCTGCCGACAAGAGGTGCCATTAAACATAAGATCCGATAAGGGTTCTACATGCATGTTGTATTAGAGTTTGAAAATCTTTTAAGTAAATCTGATATATAGTGTTGAAGAT
This sequence comes from Lophiomys imhausi, assembly GCA_907164525.1. NCBI lineage: Eukaryota > Metazoa > Chordata > Mammalia > Rodentia > Muridae > Lophiomys > Lophiomys imhausi. The sequence continues at coordinate 2,434,877 of CAJQZJ010000705.1, read as the reverse complement.
TTTTTAGCGTTAGAGTCTGAATATCATCTAATAGAGAACAGGAGAGACATACCAGCCACCAAACACTTTTCATTAGCAGGGGGTGTTCATAGTTCAGATAACAACAGCACTAATCACCTCACTCACAGTTTCATACTCAAGCCACGCTAATTCTCTGGGCACTCTAGCTAAACAGAATTGGATCCAGGACTTGGGTGCACTACAATTGTTCCTTTAGTCACACTCTCAGTCTCTGTAAATGGCCATTTACTACTGATCTTCAGATTGGTAAAGACTAGAGAGAATATTCTTCAAGTATCATATATATATATATATATATATATATATATAATATATGAGAGACTATATGTAGAGAGACTAGAGAGAATATATATGATATATATTCTTCAAATAATAATATAATATATATATATAATATAATATAATATTAAAGAATACCTTGCACATCCTAGACATTCAACAATTGATTTATTCCTGATTGAATTTTGTGCATATTTTCCCTCCTTTGATGACTAAACATATTTCCAGTTAGAGCTCTCCCATTATTTTCATTCATGTTTACTTTCAAGCCCCTCAAGAATAACAGGAGATAATATATATGTGATGTGAAATACTCTATACCAGCATTCTCCAAGTTTAGCCAACATTATGATCACTTAGAGGATTTCTTAAAACCTATTTCTGATTCAGTACATCTTTGGGAAGGGCTTATAATTTTTTCCCTTCTATCAAATCCCCAGGAGATGCTGTTGATGCCCAGTTGGGGGCCACTCTTTGAGAAACATTGCTCTGCATTGACTTTTATGATGACTAACACAATGCTCACTGGAAGAAGAACTAAGTGAACAACATCTCACTCACCGAGATTCTATGAGCGGCAATCAGAAAGTTCACATAGAGTAGGGAATGAGATGCCTGTCATAAATTTCCCTGTCGGACTCAGGTAGGAATGATTGTTCCCACAATGAGTGCAATACATCCAGGAGGGAAAGAAGCATAAAATAAAGTCTCACACTCATGTACCAAGAACATTTGCGACTAGTGCAGAAACCAAAAATTCAAATCCTATGCCTCCTTTTCTTGGAGTAAGCAGCTACATCTTCTTATTCTCCTAAGAAAATGTCTTCATGAAGCTGGTATTTGTTCTCCTCTTTCCACAGACCTTACCAACCCTTTTATTCTCAGTTGTCAAAACAAACCTAGATTCATTGAAATTAATGAGGGACATAATTGTGCTTTTGGCCAGGCAAGAATTTTCCTTTCAGAACCTTCTTTTCTCTTTTCTCTGCTTCTTGGAGAACTTTTGCTTTAAGAAAAGACATCATATTTCTCCATAGGCTTTTTATATTTTTTCCTTGTCTCTGTAAGTTTACCTAAATATGACCCCAAACTCTAGCATTTCTCCCTGAAATCAAAGGATGGCCAAAAGATTGCTAGAATACTTCAGATTGGTTTAAGATGTGGTTTGGGCTGTGTTTCAGAGGTTGACAAAAATATAAACAAACATACGGGCAGGAAATTTTAATATGGAAAAAAAAAATCAGGAGCTTTTGTGTTAGACTACAGCTTCCAGAACAATGGCCTAGGGTAATGGTTCCATCACTTAAAAGCTTGTTCTGTAAGTATGAAGACCTGAGTTCAGATCCCCGGTGTCCATGTAAGTAAGTTCAGATATGCACCCATGTAAAAAGCCAGGTGTAATGGCATGCAGCCATAATCCTACTGGGCAGATGGGGAATAGATAATTCTTGGGGCTTGCTGGATAGTCAGTCTAGTCAAATCAGGAAACAAAAGATTCAGAAGTCTTAGATATCTTCGAAAACTTGGAATAGCTCTACCTCAAGACCCAGCCATACTACTCCTGGGCATACAACCAGAAGATTCCTCACAAAACCACAAGGACCTCTCCTCAATTATGTTCATAGCCATTTTATTTGTAATAGCTAGAAACTGGAAAAACCCAGATGTCCCATAACCTAAGAATGGATAAAAAAGCTGTGGTAGATTTATTCAACAGACTACTACTCAGCTACCAGAAACAAGGAAATCATGCAATTTGCTGCCAAATGGATGGAACTAGAAAAGCTCATCCTGAGAGAGCTAACACAGACCCAGAAAGATACACATGGCATCTATCCACTTATAATTATATTTTAGACATAGAGTACAGGATAACTATACTACAAGCAACAGACTGGAAGGAACAGGAACATTGACTTTGTTACCTATTAATGGGACAATTTCCCCTAGGGATGCTACCATGTAGGTCCCCAGTGCATGAGGAAGCTCTTAGCCCTCATATGACTGCTGAACTGAGGTGGGCTAAGATGTGGAGGCACCCCACACTGGAGGAGTAGGATAGGTGGTTAGGGGGTAGTGGGTGGGAGAGTGGAACTGAGAAGGGTGGAGGGAGGGGACTGTGATGGCAATGTAACTTGAAGTAATAAATAAATGTAATAGAAGAAAAAGATTCAGTAATTGTAATAGAAGAAAAAGATTCAGTAAGAGACCTTGTCTCAAAAAGTAAGCTGGCGAGTTCTGATGCCAACATCTGCCTGACACGCACAAACACACACACACACACACACACACACACACACACACACACACACACATGCACACACACCATGAAGTACCAAGAGGAGCACAGTAGTCTGACTCTTATAAAATGCAGAAATTATAGGCACATTGAAGTTTTTCAAAGACGACCATGTGACCAGAACATCCACATCTAGGAGGTCAAAACAAACATGAATGGACTGAGTTAGCTTTTGTGTGTGTTAGCTTTTGTCATAAAAATTCCCCAAACATCTGTATCCTACAGTTACTCTGACAGCACAATCAATAGTGCTAGACAATATAAGCAAGCTGACTCTAAGGATAAACAAAACACAATTAAACTGAACTTTCATTTGTCTCTGCTTCAATTAAGCTCATGCTGAAGTTTAGTCCAATTCAGCCTTCAAATGAAATCTTATTATACACACATGACCCAGAAGTTTGCAGCTATTCATAACCAGTCTTTTGACCCACACTGCCCACTATAGTAGCTGCTGGCCGCATGTGGCATTTAAGCATCTGAAATGTGACCAGTCTGAATTAAGATAGGCTAAGAGCATAAAATATGTACTGACTTTTCAGGAGACAATAGAATAAAAGGAGCATGAAATATTTCACTAATTAAGAAAAAAAATCAATGATATGTTAAAGCAGCATTTTGAATATATTCCGTTAAATAAAATTAATTATTAAATTTATGAGTCTGCTTCTTTTCACTTTTCTTTTTTTTTTGAACATATAAGCATCTTTTTTTCCTTTATTATTTATTTCTTCAAGTTACATCTCAATCGCAGTCCCCTCCCTATTCCCCCTCCAGTCCCACCCTCCCACCCTCAACCCCCCATCCTCTTCCCTTTTTTTTTCTTTTAAGTTTAAGGTATATCTTATTTCCCCCTACAGTTTCCCCTTTCAGTCCAACAAATGGCTCTTTCTCTTATAATAACAAATACAATACAGTACAACAGAGGTGATTAGGCCACAGTTATGAGGGTTATATGGCTTAACGTACATTCCCAATGACCAGTCCATATGTATTTGGTACTTGACTTTAACATTCTACTATCTAAACATCTCCATGAGTTTAAAGGTCTGTATCTGACTCAACATTCATACTAACTTGCAACACAATTTTAAAAGTATCTTCTTAGATCTATAACACTCTCTTGACACCTAAACAACTCAAAATTAAATTATGAGACTCTAGCTATCTGTTCTTCAACCACCTCAGAGATCTGAGAGGGATAAATATATCTGATTTTATAGGAAGTACAGGGCCTGCAGCTTCCCAAACTAAGAAATGACATACCAGTGGTTGCCTGGACAGTTCCCATTTTCTCTCCATACATTACAGCATCGCTCTTCAGTCATTTGGCCCTGCTTCTCTGACAGACATTGATTGTAGAGCAGGGGTTATGAAGGACTTACCTACCCTGTCTTGGCAGAGCTAGGCTGTCGACTGACCTGCTTCCAGGTTTTGTCCTTTTTGGACAGCATTCTGTCTACAGTTGGGGCAAGGGGCTTTTCCTACCAAGAGATAGGCTTGCAACTAATTCAATCATCTCCAACTGGAGATTCTTCGATGCTCATCTTCTACTTGGAGGAGAATAGGGGGTGCTGTCAGGAGTTGATATGTCTTGATATAAAAAAATCTAAAGTTACGAAAACAT
>CAJQZJ010000705.1:2391534-2409335 GCA_907164525.1 Lophiomys imhausi | reverse complement strand
TCCCTACTTATCTGTATTAATATACTAACCTAGAAGGAAGAAGTGATACATAGAAAAGGATTGCAGTGTTTTTGAAAGGATTCTTTGTGGTAAATGTTTCAATGCCTTTCACTTAGCCAAGACATATCTATATAAAACTGTTTAAGCCCCTTTTTATAGTCACAGAGACCAATGTTGCTTTAACAGAGAAGGCTATCATGTCACAAGCAGTGAATCTGTCACCTTTGAGCTTTAATTAAAAGACATTTATCACCCAGACACTAACTGAATTGGAAGGAAAGAGAAGACCAAAATGGCACCTCTTAAACTGTTGACAGTCCTGGAGAGCTGTTGATTGGGAGAGTCTCCTGTCTCCCAGATAGCACCAGAATTCAAAACAATCCTCCAAATGGCTTAATTGGTGGGTATACCAGGTCCTCAAAAGTGACAGTTTGCACATTTCAAAGCTGCCACACAATGTTGCAGGGAATAGAGCATGCATGCACTAGTGTGCATAACACATTCTCTTTGTACCTAGTACCTGGCATTTCTGCGTTGAAAGTGTAACAATCAATAGATTCCCAGACAGACTTTTGTCTACTAGATCCAAATCTTCATCTTGGAAGAAACCTCCCGGCATTTCTTTTCTTAACTCTCAGAACATTTACTCAATGTAAAGTGCAGAGACATTGAACACAGATTTACTTGAGGTATGTTTGAGCCCCACCCCTGCTGTTTCCTGTAACTCTATGTGTTTTCATTTATTTCCCTGTAAGGTAAATATGGTATTAGCACTTACTTTATTCATGAGGTTGGAGTTTGTTTTGTTTTTCATAGAAGCAAACCTCAAGCTGAAAGTTCTAGAAGAAGGACAGTGAACTCTGCTAGAAAATCTAGAGCTTCCATATAGAAGCATGGTGGGAGCATGCACATGCATGACTCCATCATGACGTGGAAGGGATGGTGGAAACAGGAGGCTTTGGGAGCTCATTGGCTAACTACCTAACAGAATGGATGGGCTTCCAGTTTAATGAAAAACTCTATCTCAAACCAAGGTAGAATGTGATCATGAAAGACAGATAACTGAACTCGGACTTCTACAGGCCTGGGAACACATGTGTACAAGCACATGAAACCATGTATGTACACCACAAACATACAGACAAAAACAAACAAAAATCAAACCACAAAGCAGATAGTGAAAAAAATGAATAACCTATCATGGATGGAGCTGGGTGACTAGAAGTTAATTCTACTACATAAGTCGAGTAGAGATGGAAACTTCAAATCTCTAAAATAGCAAGGAGCACAAAAGCTGGTTGCTTAGCCACAAAATCTTATCAGTCAATTTTCTAGCACTCCCAGACCAAAAGCACAGCTGTCTTAAATAATTCCCCTAAGAGAAACTTAAAGAGATGCAATCACTGGCTGGTGGAAATCAACTCATACACAAGGCCGTGGTAGGCCAATATGGAAAAGGCTGAAGAAATGAATATGTACACCTTGCATAAAGGCATATATGACTACAACACAGGGAAAGAGCCTGAGACATGGTATTCCCAGTTACTACCAGCATCACATCTCACTACAGGACTACTGTGGATGTTTGCAACTGAAGCTCCTATTTTATATCATTTGATGATCCTAATTTTGATGACTCACATTCACACAGAAGGGTTCTAATGTCCCTTACGATTTTCATATCTCACTCAAGAGAATGTCACATCAGGCTGGATTTATTTCAGCTGAATGTTACAGGGTGATAATTTTAGGGAGCCACCCAAGAAGTACTAGGCACATCCCATAGAAGTATCCAAACTCCTGCTAGGCATGGTTTAAGAGTTTCTCAAAAGGAAAGAAAGTTGCTCAGAAAATGTACTCTCTCAAGCTATGATAGATAGTTTTGAAATTCCTTGAGTTCAGAAAGGAACCTCAGACACCAGATCAGCTGGAAACAGCCACCAATTAATCATAAAGGCCACAGAAGCCAGTTGCATCAAATCCATATATACCATATACACTGTGAGTAAGATACTTTGGATAACAGTCAATGGTGTAGGTGTAGAGGAGGAAATGTGGCTAAGATGTTGAAGGCAGGTCTGCCTCAAGGAACCTGTAGGTTCATTAGGGGAAAGCCACTTGCCACGTTAAACAACAGTTATTACAGACTCATGCTTACTTTTGAATTACATATGACGAGAAGAGGAAAATGTGCTGATAGGTCATAAAACCTTCTACAATGAATCATCCTATGATTGAAATTACGGTGGGATGGCTTGTGAATCAGGGTACATGAATTGAGTGTTTGAAAGGGCACAATGAGGCAATTCCTACTTGGTTTTCTATTGCTCGCCTTCTTGACTTCATCTTTAGCATCAATGTCTGCATTTTTTTTCCACAGTAGTAAATTGACCCAGGGGTGAGTCTCTAGAACTCAGTCAGTATCTTACTAAGGTTTTTCAAAGCTGTTTTAAAACATCATGAGCAAAAGAAACTTGGGAAGAAAGGGTTTGATTTCATCTTAAAAATTTCAGCTCGTAATCTGTCACTGAAAGAGGTAAGGGCAGGAGCTCGGATAGGGTGAGAATTGACACAGAGGCCATGGATTACTCCCCATGGCTTGCACAACCTGATTTCTCATCCATCCAGGAATAACGGCCATGGATGGAATCATCCACAGTGTGCAGGGCCCTCCAAAATTCATCATCAATCAAGAAAATGCCCAACAGACTTGCCTACAGGCCAATCCTATAGAGCTAGTTTCTCAAGACTCCTTCTTGCCAGACAACCCTAGTTTCTTCCCATAAAAGTTAACCAGCTCAATCAGCCTATCTTCAAACATGAAACTTAAAAATTCCTTGGTCTTTGATGGCTTTCTCTCTTCTTGGATAGAGAGTATGTGTTATTTTTCTCATTCCTATGATAAAATACCACCCCCAAAACAACTTATAGAAGAAAATGTTTATGTTAGCTCATAGTTGAGAGGTAGCGAAGACATGGTAGTAGAAGCATTAGGGTGCCTGGTCATATTGCAGCCATAGCCAGGAGGAAGGGAGAGAGAGAGAGAGAGAATGTGTTCAGCACTCGTTGTTGAATTCAGCTCAAAATTGTAGCCTGCAGAAGTGCTGCCCACATTTATGGTTAGTATTCCCACCCCAATTAATCCAATCTGGAAACTCTGTCATATATGTATATATATAATATTTATTATATATGTGTGTGTGCACATGTGCGTGTGCATATGTGTGTGCATGTGCGTGTGCATGTGTGTGTGTGTGTGTGTGTGTGTTTGTGTATACCAAGAAGTTTGTCTTCTAGGTGACTCTAGATCCCCTCCAATTGACAGTCAATAGTAACTATCATATGCTGGTTACTTGGTCATATTGAAACAGAAGTGACCTTGACAATGAATACTGTGTGTTGGCATGCAAGAGCAGAGGCAGGCAAAGAGTGCAAGCCCCAGGAGGATATGGAACCACATAATGAAACTTCAGTGACACCCATCCATACTTGTCTTACACAGGATATACATTTTTTAAAGTAGGATGAGTCTTACAGTCAGTGATGTTATAGACTGTTTTCCACTAGCCAGGTTTTGCCTTACAGAGATGTAAGCAATAGAGTAACTGTTATTTGTGAGGCCTTTGTGGCTGACAGCACACATCTAAAGTTGAGATCCCATTTAAAATGTCTTCCAAAATGTCCCATCATGATTTAGTATTGAATTGGAAAGTCACTTGTACATAGAAAAACATGGAGACAGCACTAGGGTGTAAAATTCATATCAAGGAAGCAAATATTTGGTTAAAGGATTGAGCACATTGTCATATTCACTAGCAAAAGGGGCAAATGCTTTCAGGTCCCAAGAAAGGAAAATAACCACAGAAGCAGGTGAAGCTGCTTTTTATTATACTACCAAGATGCTTTTAAAGAAACATTGCTTATAAGAGACCAAATGAGAAAAAGTCAAGTGTCAGGACTTGTAGGTTAAATGTCAGGGGGGCTAGCAGAAAATCTCCATGACAACAGTGGTGAATGTCCTGAAAAATACTTCATCACTAGGGCTCTTGATGGCACGAACAGTCGTATGAACAACTGCTGTATAGCCAAGTGTGGGCCTCAGCTTCTCTGAGTTAAAAATCCATTCAGAAGGGATGCTAAATGCTACCCAATTTTGGAACTCCCTTAACCAATTTATTTTGCACTGAAATTCATTTTTGATATATTGTCAGGAGTGATGCAATTTTTATAATTCTAAGCAAGGCTGAAAGGACTCCAAAAAAAGTCTAAAAATGATAGGAAAGGAAAAGGAGATGACTTGAACCATAATGTTTTAGTAGCAGATAGGAGAAGGAAGGGGCTCTGCGAAATTATAAGCTAATAGCCTTTCACTAGATTTGGGGTTTAAGGAAAGTAATTTTTCTTTCAGCGGGGTTGAAAGTAGGACCATTTCAGGGGATTGTGGGCAAGATCAATCTGAAGAGACCTGAAATACACATTTTAGCTGCACTTCAGAGATCGTAGCTTTTTTTTCTTTCAGTAGGCTTTTAGGAGTCCATGATAAAAGAAGAGTGGTTCGTTGTAGGTACAAAGTGGTTTTCCGTCAGAGGCCAAGCTAGCTGCACATCCTGGAGTAGGGCGGGCAAAGAAAACAGGACTAGAAAGGATGACATGGATGGAGCTTAGAATTCTACTAGGAAACATATTTCGCAATAAAAAATGCAAATTGAAACCAATATCTATAAAATACAGTTACTCACAACAAGTACATGTAGTAATATCTATGTGGAACCCAAAACAATTACTCAGATTCATAAATGAGAGTGGCACTGGGGTTAAAATGGAATGAATGATTTAGATATTTAATCACATTAGGGAATCCTTAAGCATCTCTGATGATCATGTGCCAGAAACTGATTAAATGATTAACTTAATCTGACTCCTTTCCCATAAAAGTCTTCCTTTATATTGGATGCATGAATTGGCACTGTCATGAGTATTCACTTAGATATTTAAAAACCTTATCTTTTTAAATTTTAGGAGGTAGGGGAGGTCTAGAGTAATGGCTCGAAAGATAAGAGCACAGAATGTTCTTCCAGAGGATTTGGGTTCAAATTCCAGCAATCTCATGGCCATGGCAACTCACAACCCACAACTGTCTGCAACTTGAATCCTAAAGGATCCAACACCCTCTTCTGGCCTGCTCAAGTACTGCATGCATGTGCTATATGCAAGCATGTGTGCACAAGCAAACACACGCACACACACACACACACACACACACACACACACGCACACACACAAACACACACAAACTCAACATCAGGCAAACATTTAGATATATAAAATTTAAAAACCATGCAAAGGACACTGTCATTAGAACAAAACAGCAGCCTACAGATAGGGAAAAGATCTTTACCAACCCCAATTCTTACAGAGGGCTAATATCCATAATTTATAAAGAACTTAAGAAATTAAACACCAAGAAAACAAATAATCCAATCAAAAATGGTAAACAGAGCTAACCTGAAAATTCACAAAGGAGGAATCTCTAATGGCAGTGACACATTTGAAGAAATTCTCAACATCTTTAATCATCAGAGAAATGCAACTCAAGAGGACTCTGAGATTCCATCTCACACCTGTCAGAATGGCTAAGATAAAAAAATCAAATGACAACACATGCTAGTGAGGCTGTGGAGAAAGGGGAACACTCCTCCATTGCTGGTGGGAGTGAAAAGTTGTACAACCACTATGGAAATCAGTCTGGTGATATCTTAGAACAGTTGGAATGGCTCTGCCTGAAGACCCAGCCATACCACTTCTGGGTGTACATCCAAATGACTCCTCACCAAACCACAAGGACGTTTCCTCATCTATGTTCATAGCAGCCTTATTTGTAATAGCTAGAAACTGGAAACAACCCAGATGTCCCTCAGCAGAAGAATGGATTAAAAAACTGTGGTACATTTACACAATGGAATACTACTCAGCTATCAGAAATAAGGAAATCATGCAATTCTCAGCCAAATGGGTGGAACTAGAAAAGCTCATCCTGAGTGAGCTAACCCAGACTCAGAAAGATGCACATGGCATCTATTCACTTATAATTGGAATTTAGCCAGATAGTACAGGATAACTATCCTACAACCAACCCACCAAAAGGATCACGAACATAGACTTTGTTACCTATTAATGGGACAATTTGCCCTAGCGGTGTTACCATGTAGGCCCCCAGTGCAAGAGGAAGCTCATAGCCCTCATATGACTGTTGAACTGAAAGGGGCTTATATGTAGGGACACTCCACATCAGAGGAGTGGGATGGGTGGGAGAGGGAGGAGAGCGGGGGTGGTACTGGGAGGGGTGAAAGAGGACACTATGATGGAGATGTAACTTGAAGTAATAAATAAACATTAAAAAAAGAAAACAATTTAAAACCTCCAAAAATATTCAGGAGAAAAAAAAAAGAGGCAATATGCCATAGAAGTATCATACACTAAACGAAAGAAAAAAGACAGAGCAAAACTTAATAGCAAGTTTTAAAATTAAAAAAAAGTCAAAGGAATAAAGGATACCAGATATGTCATAGAATTGAATGAGTTATGCTAGTTTTGTTTTGCTGCTGCTGTTGTTGTTGATGATGATGATGGAGTGATTCATACCGTAAAATCTGGAGGAAGAGGAGAACCTGACAGAGCTGATTCATTTTAACTGAACTTTTATTTAACATACTGTCATTTATTCATGTGTGTGTTTGTGTGTGTGTGTGTGTGTGTGTGTGTGTGTGTGTGTGTGTGATGTGCATGTGGAAATATATTTCATGGAATGTATGTGGATGTCAGAGGACAACTGTGGAGTAGCTTCTCTCCTTTGACCTTTATATGGGTTTACAGGATTGAATAATTCAGGTTATCAGGCATATGCTGCAAATGCCTTTATCTGGTCACTGAGCCATCTCACTGACCTTATTTTTCAATATCTTCTATTTGACTATTCACATATTCTTCTGTATTGCATTAACCTGGTTCTATCTCATTTTTCATTTCTTTTACTAATTTATTCTTGGCATGTCAAGGAAGTGCCTTAACCTCATAGGAAGTAATTTCTGAGTGTCCTCTGTGTTCCACTTCCTTGCATCACTTCATTCTGAACTTCACAATCTCCTTAAAGTTCAGTTGCCTTCAATCAATAAACAAGCTCAAATTTCCATCATGTGATCTATGGGTGTGAGTTGGAGTGTGGATCATGGAACAAGGACTGGATTCAAAATTGGAAAGGGCATATTTATAAGCTGGATAAAAAGGAAGACTACATCAACAGAACAAATCTATAATACTTTCTACTAGGTTTGCTTAATACAACAGTATTGACATTTTGTGCTTGGTGATACTACCTGGTTGTGGGTCGGGGGTGGCTATGCTATGCATTGTCAGATGCCATGTTTCACATTGGATCATGAGATAAATGCCAGTAGCCACATGATACAAAGATATCTTTTAGAAATACAGAAATGTCACTAGGTTGAGAATAACATTAGTGAGGAAAGCTTGGGACTTGTCTGATTTCAATTATAATTAAAACATTCTCATTGTTAAGACATGATCTGATTATTTACATAATTTCTTTGATAAAAAGTGATTTTGCATACTTTTTTGATGTGTCATTGCACTGGAGACTAGCTTTTCATAGCTCACTGCATTATGTCTGTCCTGGTTTTCAAGGGAGAGCCTCCTAATATTTTAAACTGAAAGACACTCTGACTCACCACTGGGCACAATGAGGATGAGGCTTGCAAGTTCAAGAATTCCAACCTCTACTAGCAAAGGGTGGATAGGGTCTCTCTGACATAATTAAAGCAGTCTTCTGGAAGAATCATTGTCAAGTCCTTCAGAGCTGTTGCTCATTAGCCTTGTCAGCTGGCCTTATTCTTGTACCTACCCCACTTATCTCATTTTTGGTGTCTCCATATCAATTCAGTAATTTTATCTTAAGGACAAAGTAGTCCTTTGAGGGTCTTCTCTTTGCAAATACTATTTCCTGGACCAAGCATGAAGCGAACTAATTGTGTATCTCAGGTGGCATGGTTGAGGAACTACCCTGAGCCCTGCTCTTTTGTTTGTTTTGGTTTTGTTTGGTTTGATTTTTTTTCTTAGACAGTATCCATAACCCAGGTCAACCTCTAACTTACAGTGATACTCCAGATTCTTGGTAATCATCCTATATTGGCATCTCAAGCATTGGGATTACAGGTGTGTACCACCATACCTTGCCTTCATACATTCTTTGGTGGCACTCTGGATTGAATCCAGGCCTGGGATCATGTTAGGCAAGCATCCACCACTGCATCATACTCCAATGGCTAGCTCTCATTCCCTCTTCTCACTCTGGGAAACAGAGTGAGAATTAGTGGAACAAATACTTCATTTGAACTGTTGTGAGTATCACATCCAGGCATTTACATGTTGTGCATAGGTACTGTTGAGGTATCACAACAATAAAAATGAATGGTTTTAATAGAAATTACATGACCTACAAAGTCAAGAATGTTTACTATGTGGCCTTTACATAGAGTCCACTAGCTCCTAAATTATCCTGTTTAGTCCTCATAATAGCCTCATGGGTGACAGCTGCAAAAATATATTGAAGAATTGTTATGTCCCTGGTATTATATTCACTACTTCAGACACCTTACTTCATCAGTAGCCCTCAATAATAACACTTCAGGGGAGGTATCATTTGGATATCCATTTGAGCAAAGTAAGGAAATGTTCTCATGGCTACACAACTTGTGGTTGATGGAGTCTGTATATCAATACCTGAGTTCTGCTCCTGGGGGATGGAGCCTGACCTCTCTGTGTGATAAAGTAGGCAAAAAAATTCCAGAGTATAGCATAACTCATGCCATATTTGGTTCCTGGAGAGTTTAGATGTAGAGAAGTATACCATCTCCTCCAAAGATGTCCATATCTTGATCTCCAACTTGTAAACATGATGACTCACATGGAAAAGGGGCCTTTAAAGGTGCAACCAAATATAAGATAACAAGATGGCGAGAGTTTCCAAGATCAGATGCACAGGTTCAGTTTCATCAAAATATCATGACAAGTGGGGCTAGGGATATAGCACAGTGGTATATTGCATGATTAACATATGTGAGGGCCTGGGCTCCATTCTTGACATGTTTTTAGAAATCAGAGTAAGAGGAAGACAGGAACAAAACAGAGTAGAATGAAAATGTGATGGTGGAAACAGGGACCAGGTGATCTGAACTAAGAGGTGAGGAACAGTTGTGGGGTCCTGCAACTGGAAAAAGAAATGAGGAAATGCAGTCTACCCTAGAACTTCCTGAAAAGCAGCTGATATTTTGATGTTAGCCCAGAGAAACTGTCAACATTTGAAGATAATTCATTTATGTGTGCTTAAGGCAATTAGACTGTGGTAAATTGTTATAGCAGCCATCAGAAACTAATACCGGACCACATCTTATTTCCACAGGCCAAACTTTATTGAACACAAATTTCAGTAGCAGAGAATGTATTTTAACTCAAGTTAATAGCTGGAGTTTCTCAGAGCACTATTAACACAGTGAGGTGGAATTCAAGTGCAGAATTAACCCTGAGTACACTATGGAAACCTTGAACCAGAAAAGGGAAATTCAGATACAAACTGCCCATGTCTATTGCAATAATATCTTTTCCTGAGCTCAAGAGATGGTGGTGAGGATTCTTTTTCTTTGGATTATTTTTTTTCTCTACATCATCTAAAATTCAAGTTTTTATTTGCAGATATATCAATGTCACCACCCTCTAGTTTGCTGAAAAATAGTCTTGTTGGGCAGGAAAGATGTCTTAACTATTAAGAAAAATTGTTGCTCTTGAAGAGGACATAAGTTTGGTTCTCAGCACTCACATGGCTCTCACAACTCTTTGTAACTCCAGTTCCAGGGATATGACATCCTCTCCTCATTTCTTCTGCCACCAAGCACACAAGTGGTGCACATACATAAATGCAGGCAAATACTCATATAAATGAAAATTGAATCTAAAAAAATCTTGTATGACTTCACAGATCTAATATAAGAAGCTCTTTTAAATACAAGGCAGACAAACATCATGCATGTGTATGAGTGGATTAGTGTAACTGTAGGCTTTTCAATTCTACAACCATCCACACTGGGGGCTGGATCATTCTTCTCATGAGGGCTGAGCTATGTATTATACATGTTGAATCATATCCAAAAGATCTCCCTATTAGAAGCCAGTAGACATTTTTTCCTCTAGTGTAACACTCAAAAATGTCTGTGGACATAGACAAATAGTCTTTGGAGGACAAAAGACAAAGTGATCCCTATTTGAGGACCACTAACACAATTAAACACAACTTACTTTTTAGTTCCCTCCCACTGTGATATTGTGATATTATACATATATAGTATCTTCCTAGATTCCCAGATTCCCTTCCCCCAACCTGAAATAGATAAATGAAAGAACAAATAGTGTCTCATACATAGTATTGCAAGGGTAAAAGTGTAGGCAAATATGTAGAATGTATTATATTGTTAGATTATATGTACATATATATATACATATGTATATGTATATACATATATATATAATTTACATTTATATATTTCTTCAAGTTACATCTCAATCATAATCTCCTCCGTCCTCCCCATCCTGGTCCCACTCTCCTACCCTCTTTCCCCTCACCCTCCTATCTGTTCTTTTTTAATTGAAGGTATATCTTTTCCCCCCAACAGCTCCTCCTCTTAGTCCAATAAATGACTCTTTTTCTTATAACAATAAATACAATACAAAACAATAAGAATAATTAGGCCACAATTATGAAAATATACATTTTCAATGTCCAGTCCATACATATTTGGCAACTGATATTAATATTCTATTATCTATCTCTCTCAATGAGTTTAAAGTTCTGTACCTAACTCAGTTTCTATCCTAACTTGCATTACCAACTTAAAAACATCTTCTTAGACCTAGAACATCTTTTAAATTCCTAAACAACTTAAAATTTAACTGTGAGACTATAACTATCTAGTCTTCAACCACATCAGAGACCTGAGAAGGATAAATATATCTGAATAAACAGGAAGTGCAGAGCAAGCAGCTTCCAAAACTAAGAAATGACAGACAACTGGATGCCTGGGAAGTCCCCAATTTCTCTCAATACATTACAGCAGTTAGATTATATTTTTATTTGTTGATTTGCTTGGTGTGTTTTTGTTTGGGTAGTACCAAGTCTGGAACTCAGGGTCTTGAACATGGTAGGCAAGCGTTCTACCACTGACCTATGCTTCAGACCCCATAGTACTTGTTAGAGGTCTAATTTCATTCCCAGTTTCTAAGAAGAGAAAATTGAAGTAGATAAAATTTGATTACTAATTTCCTTTTAGCCACTAACCTGTTAATTTTAGTAGAGTAAATTGATGGAGAGGTATGAAGGAACAAAGACTGCTGTGTGCAGGTTGACATTATCTTCTATACTCAAAACTTCATATTAATAAATGAGATAGGATGCTGTAAACATATCTTCATAAGTGGCCTGTGCCTGCTGATACCATACACTTTGAAGCAATCAAAATCTGTTCAGAATTCAAGGAATGGAGTCAATGTTGCTATCTACAAATTTTTTTTTGCCAAGTGACTCATATTCCTTTTTCTATACCTCACTTTTTTATTCTGCAATGAATTTGATTAGATGTGACTGATCACATACTTCAGATAAGAGATAACTCCTGGCCAAAAAGTAGTTCTCAGTCCTAGCCATTCATCAGCATCTCTTGGCAAATTCTTAAAAATACAAATACCAGTCCCTTGTCTGTAGGGATTATGACTTAGTGGGTTAGAGTGAGCCTTGAGTTATAGTTTTTTTTCAGATTCCCTCAAGAATGATGATAATTTTGATTGAACAATACTGTTTAAATCCAGTGGTAAACTGTCTCCATAAATAAAGTTTGCATTAATTGGAGCATAGCCACAGTCATTTGTTCACATATTATCTGGGGTTTGTTTCATGGTCTAAGACAAGAATTATCACTTTTTTTCTTCATTTTTTTCTTCTTCCTTTAAAAATAGAGACAGGGTCTAATGTATTCCAGCCCTGTAATTTCTTTGAAGCTGTGGCTGTCTTTGAATGACTCATTCTCCTGTCTCTACCTCCTGAGTGATGAGATTATAGTTGTTCACCACTATATCTGACAAGTCATGTTATCTTCTATATATTTTTAAGTAGAAATGCTTTGACAAGTCCTAATTTTGGACCACTGAGGATAATAGAGGAATATCTTGAGGCAAAAGGAATAGCCTTCAGATGATTTGCTGACTATAAACGAACATATAGTAGACAAGAACATTGAGCTTTTACCTCCTGAGCCCAATGGTAGAATAAAGAGAAATTAGGTTCATCCAGTTGTGAGATGAGACTTGATACCTCTGTCAGAATGAGCAATACCATGCCTGAGGGAGATGTTCATAAAAAGATTTTTTAAACATATACAAAGGGAGGTTTATTGGGTGCAGCTCTTGCAGTGAGGCAGGGGGGAGAAAAAGAGAGGAAGAATGTGTACACGTGGAGAGAAAGAGACAAAGACAGAGAGAGAGAGAGGAAAAGAAAGAGAGACCAAGAAAGACAGAGAAACCAAGAGAGAGAGAGAGAGACAGACAGACAGACAGACAGACAGACAGAGACAGATACAGAGAAAGCAATTCCTAAAAAGTTTATCTATAACTTACTAAGACCATGGATTCTAACTAACTTCTAGTGACAGAAGATAGCTACAGAAATAATGAAGCAAATACTTAAACACAATAAAGCAATTAGATAAATCTGAGATATTCCACAAGACATCATTATGCATGTGCATGTGTGTGTTTGTGTGTATGATAAGGGTGGTGGCCATGTGCCACATTGCTTGTTCAAAATGCAGAAGATAACAGTTGGGTTCCAAACTTTCCATATTTTTTGAGACATATTCTCTCTTGTGTTTTCTATTATGTGTGGCAGGCACGCTGCCCTGGGAGATTGAAAATCTCTTGGAAATTTTTCCCTTCTTCACTTCTTATTTTCCCATAGGAGCTATGGGATTACAGATACTTATAATGTGACAACAGCCTTTACATGACTTTGAGGATTCGAACTTAGGTCCTTGTGGCTCATGTGGCAAGTTATTTAACCCACTAAGCTGTCTCAGCAGTCCAAGACTTGGTTTCTTTAACTAGTCATTATGATTGAATAAAGGACAGACAGTAATCCTAAATGAACAGAAACCCCAAAACCACCACATCTAACAGAAAGTGCATCATTGGAAGATTATGATTGAGAGATTATTTTGGGACAAATTAAGAAGGTTTAAATAAGTGGATGTTACACGATTTGAAGACATTGTTAATTTATGGTATTGCAAATGTAGAAGAAAATATTTCTTTTGTAGCTACTAAAGTATTTAAGGCATGTGAGCATATATGACACACACACACACACACACATATATATGTATAGATATGACAAGATCACACATATTGTCTGCTGACCTTGAACTCCTTGAATAACTAAGGATTACCTTGAACTGCTGAATTTCCTGCCTTCCATTATAGCTATAGTATCATACCTTGCTAATATTGACAGGTATCTCTCTGTTTCTCTTTGTCTTGCTCTCTGTGTCTCTGTAATTCTCTCTCTCTGTCTGTCTCTCTGTCTCTGTCTGTCTCTCTCTCTCTCTCTCTCTCTCTCTGTGTGTGTGTGTGTGTGTGTGTGTGTGTGTGTGTGTGTGTGTGTGTGTGTGAGTATACTTAGGGTTGGGCTGGACTAGGGGCCTTATACATGCTAGCCAAGCAGACTAACTGCTTATCTACATATCCAGTCTTCATTGTACTATTCTATGTGTCTCTATGCATGTTTACTAATAGGAACAGTGAAAACTCTAGTAAAAGTTTATACACTGGCGACACAAACTGTGATAGGCTGAGGTCATAAGCAGAGACATCCTTCCTTAGTCATGAACATAGAATTCGTCAAGGAAACACAGTCAAGGACAGCCACAGCCATAATCTAAGGGGAAAATGTGTCAAGACAGGATTAGAAAGAAGGTTGGTGAGCCTAGATCAAAGCAAAATGGTCAGGGGAAGCTGAAAGCATATATCTAGCAGGACTTGGGTGGCTGTAGTAGTACTAGCCAATGGGGTATAAGTCACACACCCAACCCAAATCAACCAAGCAACCAAGACATGCTGGAGGAAGTAAAAGACAGTAGTTAACAAGATACATAGGTAGATTGCATCATTAGTTGTGGTGGAAGGACAACAGGGCAGGTGACAAATAAGCAAGTCAATAAGGAGAATGTCTACAGGGTTGAGAGCAATCAGGAAAGCAAAGCAGGGTGACAGATAGGGAATTAATGCAGTACCAGCTAGTTTAGATATAGCTGTCTGGAGAGTGACCTGGATAATGGGATCTGAGGGAAGAAGTGCTCTAGGTAGAAGGGAAAGAAGTACATTCTCAGTCTTGGGGGCACAAGGAAGCTTGATGTTTGCAAAGTAAAAAAAGGCCACATATTAGAAATGCAAGTGGGAGAAAGAATGAGCCTAAATGAGGCAGAAAAGGCAGGCAGGACTCTGCTTTGTTCAACTCTATAGGCCAGGATGAGGACTAGAGAGCAGATTTTGGTTCAGTGGCGACACATGAGTATATCATAAAACACGGATATGACATTGAATTGCACGGGATTTGGTTAAGGCTTGTCATGTTGAGACTGGAACCCAGGAGATCCTGGACGTTAGGCAAAATATTCTACCACTAGCTACACCCCAGAATCTGAGTTTTGTTTTTTAAAAAAACTTTCTGGATTGTTCATAAAATTGGGAACTGCAGAGATACGAGTTAAGACATGAAAAAAAAGTAAAATAAAATAGCTGCTTCTATAACTCATGTGGTGGCTAGTTAGTGTGATAGATTAAAGTATTTGAGACTGGGTAATCTTGTGCGTGTGCATGTGTGTCTGCGTGTGCGTGTGGGTGTGGGTGTGTGCATGGGCATGAATGCACATGTGTGTACATGTTTGTATTTGTAAGTACATGTATGGAGGTCAAATACCATGTGTTCTCCTCAATCTCTGCCTACATTGAACCTGGATCATATGATTTGGCTAGACAGGATGTGGAGACAGCCCCAGGAACTTTCCTATCTCTGCCTCCCCAGTATTGACTGAGGTTTCAGGTTTTTACATGGAGGCTGTATATTCAAACTCAAGTTCTCATGGCAATCACTTCTCACCAGGAAGCATCTCTCCTGCCCACAAGTGCATTATTTCTGTGACAAAGCAATTCATACTCATAGTTCTGGACTCTAGGAAGTCCAAAATGAAGGAGCTTCCAGGTTGCTTCTGCTGAGGGTTGTTCTTTGTTTTCAAAATGGTGTTTCATTGCTTCATCCTCTTGAGAAAACAATGATTGTGTGCTCATATTGTGGAAGAAACAGAAGGGTAAAGGGGAAGGCCTAGACTAGTTCCCTCTTATTTATTTTTCTTTGAGACTGTGTAGTCCAACCATCCTGGGAATGGCTCTAAAACCCAAGCTGGCCTCAAAATCGCAATTATACTCCTGCTTCAACCTCCTAAGTGCTAGGATCATAGGTACAAGCTGTTACATCCTGCACTCATGTGTCCATTCATAAGGCACCAATCCACTTACAAAGTACAACCCCTATGACATAATCATTTCCTGAAAGGTTCCATGTCTTGGTGTCATGGATGCTTACATTTTGACAGCTGAATTTTAGGGTATCCTCTCTCTAAAGCAGTATAAGACCTCAGTTAATATAAGGTGTGGACTCAAGAACACAGTTAATGAGTGTCATCAGGAAAACAGTGCAGAAGAGAAGGGAAGCAAACAGACTGCTTGAAGCATGACTGAGTGTGCCATTTATTGAGATTGGAGGCCCTGGTAGTCCAACAAGCATGTTATGTCTTCAAGCTCATGGATTCCTTTCTGAGTTGAGAACCACGGAGTTCTTCTGTTTCATTTCTGAAGGGTTTAATCCTCACATCTCATTTGGGTCTCATCTAAAATGCTACTTGTGTAGACATTTCACTTCTTACTATCTGCATTGACAGCATAGTAGAGGACTGGGACCGGGACCGGGAATGACTTTGGTAGAGAGAGCAAAGGTTATGCTAGACTTCAGAGTAGGCATAGGAACTATTACTTCCAAAGTGTTAATTATACTTAGCTTAGCCATCTTTTACTTTCCCTCCATGTCTCATTCTCCTCTTATGACTTTCTTGTCCTTTGTGACCACCTCAGAGGCTTACCCTTATATCCCCACAGGAGCCGTGGGCTTTACCTCGAAGAATACAGCCAGTCCCCTGCAGAATGGTCTCATCCTCCATTCCCCTGGCACTGAAAAACACCATACTCTAGGTTATACCTAAAAATAGGGACTTGATGTTCCCATGCAAAATGGGACTCTGTAGTCAAAGCTACCTTTGCGCCTAAGCAATTAAACAGAGGCAAACAGCTCTGACCTACCCATTTTATTTGCCACAGCATCATAATACTCTACTTTGTCAAAATAAATAGATAAGCATTACTTTGAAAATAGACTATTTGGGGGATTGATGAAAATAATTATTAGAAACAATGAACCTCGGATTTATTATGGTATCACCCAGATCATTATTATATCTAAGAACTGCCCATATGATAGGACAACTAAAAGATAACTGTCTTCCGAAAAACCAACATACTTTAATCCTCATCTGTCCCAATTTAACTAACATATTTAGTCATCTTTTATTGTTTCCACATTTATCTCTGGCACATTTGGTTCTCCAGAGACAGGGAGTGTTGGAAGATAAGAATAACAAGAAAATCTGGAACATGATGAAGACCAGAAATAGGGAGCAACACAAGCCAAAAACTATTGGAGCAACTGTGCTCAGATCATCATCACCCAACCTTGCAGGAGCTGCCAAAATAAACCAGCATCTGCATAGAGATTTGTCTTCTTGGTTGATGAGAGAGGGAAGCATGGAGGAAGGGTGAAGAGAGCAGATATAGAGGAGAGAAAGAGGAAAGGGGAAGAGAGGAGGACAGAAAGAGGATGAAGAATAGGGGGAAGAGTGAGCTCACTTATCTCTCTGTTCAAGTCTTACCAAGATCTACGGACATATTACCAGCTGATGAATTGATTTCAATCATATTTAAATTGCTCATTTTCTCTACAAAAAGAAAATCACACCAGAACATGTTTTGGATGTAAGGCTTGTTTCTAATGACAGATTTTCTCCAGCTATGATCTCACTTAAACTAAGGAATGCTCAATTTAGCTCTTTGATTCTTATTCCATTCCTCTAAGAAAAATGTGAGACTTAACCCTTTCTATAAATCTCAGCGAGAGTTGAATTATGAAACATTTAGTGGTAAGATTCTATACAACATAATTCTTGGCCATCAATTGTAAATTGTGTCTCTAAAATGTTTCAGACCCTTACATTAGCAAAAGAGAAGCAGTAACAAGATGGACTATAATGAAATAAAACTCCTCATGAAGTCAGTATTTGGCCTGAACTTGTTTGGAAGCCAAACTACACATTAAATTAAATGGGCATAAAGGTCATATAAATTAAAGTGTCACTTTGGCATCCATCCAAAGTCACAAAGGACACTGAAAATCTCCAGAACAGGAGTTAAAAATGTAAGCCTGTAATGCTCTCAAAAATCACACTTTATGGTTTTGAAATGACAGTTGTTCCTGTGATTTTTCTATAAACCAGGGAAACTTGATTCATACATGATATGATACTTAT
>CAJQZJ010000705.1:2378724-2391134 GCA_907164525.1 Lophiomys imhausi | reverse complement strand
ATTAACTATGTAAGTAAGTAGTTAAGAAATTTGAACACACACAAATAGGATCTTCCATCTTACTTAGAGCAGGTATATATATATATATATATATGTATATATACATACATATGTATATATACATATATGTATATATATATTTGCTATAAAATAGATGCAGAGGGCATTTTAGAGAAGACCCAAATCTAATTTTTCATTATAATATGAAAACAATTGAGCATGTTCATCCTTTGATATCCACAGCTTATTTTCTTCCTTTGGTCACAGGGCTTTGGTCTCCCTCAGGCATACTAACCTGTTGTTACATGCTGTGCATCTCCTATAACAAGATCCATAGAAGGCTAGCAATGTGGGATATGAATTTGTTTATTTGTGATTTTTTTTAATCTATAGTGATTCTCATAATATTTTTCATTTTGTGTGGTTATAGGTCTGAGGAGCTGTTGGGCCATGCTGGTGATCATCGAACATTCTCAAGATATGTCATTCTTTAGGAATGATGAGTTTGGTTGTGTTAGGGTAAATGACTAAGGGGCAATCTAGCTCTCCAAATCAGGCGTGTGTGTGTGTGTGTGTGTGTGTGTGTGTGTGTGTGTGTGTGTGTGTGTTTGACTCTATGTGTGAGTGTGTGTGTGTGGGTGTCCAGCCCGAGATATTTAATGCATAGGCCGTAGTTCATTAGCAGGTATCTTCCTGGGCTTCACAGTCCAACTGCTGATCAATTTATTTGATCACGTTATGAACATCATAAATTCTGCTTTGGGTGATTTAAATTGAAATAAAATGAATCTCAAATGCATGGACTATACTTGTGTTGTTAGTACAAGAATATAAGGTAATCAATTTTCATTATAAATTAGCGGTGACATTAGAAGTTTAATGGTGGTGAGTATACAAAATTTTTTTTCTTACAAGAGCTATAGAGAGGTTAAGACCATGAGTTGCTCATGTAGAGGACCCAGATTTGGTTTGCAACTATGACATGATGGCTCACAACCATCCGTAACTCCAGATTCAGGAATCTAATACTCTCTTTTGACCTCCGTGGGCACCAGACATGCACATATAATGCACACGCATACATGAATGCAAAATACACATATACATAAAATAAATAAATGTAAAGGTTTTCCTACAAATTATTTTCTGGGTTGAGGTATGAAATCCTTAACTGTAGTTACATGAAAACACACATTCCCCTAACTGTAAGGATCTATGTGCACAAAGCAAGAATAAGCATTTTAAAGGAGATTAGAGACATTTGATAGTGCTGTCTCAAGTAATTTATTGCTTACTCTCCAAAATATACAGCAGTGCACATAGACATATTTTGTCCAATAATTCATACTGTACAAAAAAACTTAAATGTTCAGTATTGATTAAAAATGAAGCAAAATGCAGAATATTCATTAATGAGATAAGCAATAATTGTTATAAAGTGTGCATTAGGCAAAGAAAACACTGACATTAAAATGTATATAATCAAGCATTAAAAGAGCAGAAAAATTCTATTGATTGTTGATAGTAATTAACTTTGAAAATCTCTCTAAATATGAAAACAATGGGCGAAAGAATATGTGTGAAATGAAAGCAGAAACAGAGGTGTCTGGGAAAAGAAAGGAACAGCCACAGTGGTGTGGGGACAAATTGGTGGGTAGTGGGGGAGGGTAACAAACTAAAAGACCAACATAATGAATCCCATTACTTCTATGCTAATTCAGAAGAGTAATTAAAAAAAATCCTTTTGAAAAAGAAATGTGTCCAAACAGTGCCACTGATTATTCCGGGGCAATGGAATGTATAGATAAGTGTTTTCTTCATTCCTTTGTGTCTTAGCTATTTTTCTTTTGTTGTGAAGAGACACTATGACCAAGGCAACTTATGAAAGGAACCATTTCCTCTGGGGCTAGCTTACAGTTCCAGAGTATTAGTCCATAGCTATCATGGTAAGGAGCATGGCATCAGACAGGCGTGGTGTTGGAGCAATAGCTGAGAGCACACACCTTGATCCATAAGCAAGAGGCAGAGAAAGAGAACTGTGAATGGAGTGTGAGGAATTGGGGAAAAAACGAGCTTTTGAAATCCCAGTGACACACCTCCTTCAACAAGGCCATATCTTCTAATTACTCCCAAACAGTTCCAGCAACTGAAGACCAAGCATTCAAATATAGAAGCCTATTGGGAGTCATTCTCATTCAAATCACTACACATTGCTTGTCTAAGTTTCTGTCACCTCTGTAATGGAAAAATTTACTTTCTTAATTAATAATAAATATGCATAGTTGTTTAGTTTCTTTCATCCATCAGCCAGTTATGCATGATGTTGGCAGGAATCTTGGAGTAGACTACAGAGAAGACATAAAAATTGTATGGGCCCTCCTACTAAACAAGAAAATATACATCCCTCAGAAGCACTAGTTAGATGACAATAACAATAATTTGTTAGCTTTTAGTAATACAAATCAGTTTGTTACCATTATAATGGAGGAGACAGTACCCCAACTAGATAGCATATGCTATCAAGTAAAACTCTCAGTACCAAAAATGGGTTACATATTGTTGAGTCAAGAAGGTTTTGTAGACTCTTCCCTGCCCCCAAACATCACAGGCTAATTGTCAAGGCTATTAGTTGCTTGAGAGCAAGTCCCTATTGCCGAGAATACTACTTAAGTCATAGAACACAGAGAAATTGAACTGGTACCTAACTAGAAGCTTTATCCTCTACTGACTAGCATTCACAGTGCTGGAAGATGCTGCACAGGCTGCCAGAGGGGAAAGGTAATCAATCATCAGTCTCACCTAGCTATGAGCTCATTAAGTAAAACAATGACTTGCCTGAAAGACATACTGGTACAATAGTAGAACAATGTTGTAGGAGTAACCAACCACTTTTTAAAATTGGATTTAACTGTATTATATGGAATCCATACTTGATATTGTTAATGAGAAGAACCTGAGATCAGATAGGTAACAAGCCTGAGGACAACTTATTACTATTATTCTGCTAAAGAAACAGAAATAAAATCACTCCTAATATCATATTGCTATACTCATAGATCAATGCCTTGCTTAGCCATTATCAAAGAAGCTTTTCCTAGCAGTAAATGGGAACTAACACAGAGACCCACAACTGGACAATGTGCAAAGAGTGAGAGACTTTGAAGCACTCAGCCATAATTGGAATGCCTTTGTCAAACTCTTCCCCTCAAGGCTCGGGCTCTAGGCAGAAGCAGAGGTGGAAAGATGGTAAGAGCCACAGTTGTTTTCCAGACACAGCCGAGCAGATGCACATATCAATTTAGAAAGACTGTGCCAACATGCACAAGGCCTGCACAAATTCTGATAAGAAATAATTCCAACATAAATAGGAAATGGGTACAAGGTCCTACCTCTAATCAGAAAGTTATTTTCAATTGATACCTGATAGGATAATGAAAAAAAAATGTTTTTTCTCCAATGAGTTGCACTGGGTGTATTAATCACACTCCAGGACAGGCCTTGTGTCCAGGAGTAGTTAACCAACACAAAACAGACTCCATTTTTAAATGTGATTTGTTGTAGGCTTTGTTGCTTAAAAAAATAAAGTTTGGTGAGTAGTGAGGTGATATATATTGGGGGACTTGGGGGAAGGATAGAATATGATCAAATAGATTATATGAGCAATTTTAAAAATATAATACCTACATCTAAAAAATAACTACCTGTCTTCCAAAAATCTATGCCCTTTTTTTATTGGACATAGCTTCCCAGCCATTTCCCAAATGCCCTTGGATCTGGGGATTATATAAGACTGACTTCTGGCAATGATGCCTGAACAAACTCATACATGCCGCTTTTAAGCCATACCCATAAAATCTCCCCTACTTTTTCTTCCCCATCTTTTAATTGACTGTCAAACCTAGGACAACTTAAGAAACCAGGAATTTTGAACATGGAAGATGATTTATCAGTTTTAATGCTTAAATGACTACATGATTAATGCATGGCTTCTCACTCACACTCTACCACTGGTTAGACTTTATGAGATATAAACATTTAGTGTTTGAAGATACAGAGATCTGGGGATATACCCTTTAAAGTTGCTGATATTCTTTTAAATGCCATTTATGTTTATAAATTAATGCCATTCGGTTGTTTTGCTTAGAGAAAATTGTATGATAAAATACTGAATGTTAAATGCACATATGCTATTCCAATAGTTGTAGTATAGACAAGACTGAAAACATTGCTTCATTTCAAGAAGCTCTAAAATTGTTCACTTCGGTATATTCTTTTTACATTTTGTATTCATATAAAAGCATTGTTAACACTGTTTCATGTTCAAGTTCTATAATGGTAATTAGTTTAACATGTGACCATACTTCCTCTAAAGCAAAATAACTCTCCAGGGGCATAATATCAAAAAATCATGGGACCACATGAAACTGAAAAGCTTCAGTAAGTTCAAGGACACTGCATTAGAACAAACTGGTAGTGTACAGATTGGGAAAAGATATTTACCAACCCCACATCCAACAGAGGACTAATATCCAAAATATATAAGGAAGTCAAGAAATTAAACACCAAGAAAACAAATAATCCAATCAAAATATGGGGTACAGAGCTAAATTGATAATTCACTACAGAGGAAATTCTAATGGTGGAGAAGCACTTAAAGAAATGATCATCATTCTTAGTTAAAAAGGAAATGCAAATCAAAATGACTCTGAGATTCCATCTTACACTCATCAGATTGGATAAGTTCAAGAACTCAAGTGACTATACATGCTGGGGAAGATGTAGAGAAAGGGGAATACTCCTCCTTGCTGGTGAGAGTGCAAACTTGCACAAACACTCTGGAAATCAGTTCTGCCCCTTTTAAGAAAATTGGGAATAGTTCTACCTCAAGACCCAGTTATATCACTCCTGGGAATATAGCCCAAATATGCATCACCAAATCATAAGGACATCAGTTCAACTATGTTCATAGCAGCTTTATTCATAATAGCCAGAAACTGGAAACAACCCAGCTGTCCCTCAACCAAGGAATGGATAAAGAAATTGTGATACATTTACACAATGGATACTACTCTGCTATCAGAAACAAAGATATCATGAAATTTGCAGGCAAATGGATGGAACCAGAAAAGATCATCCTGAATGAGCTAACACAAACCAAAAAGACACACAGGGTATTTACTCATTCATAAGCAGGTATTAGTCAATACATATAGGATCATCATGCCATAATACACAGACCCAAACAAAGACAGTATCAAGGAGGGCTCAAGGCATGATGCTTGAATCCCTCTAAGTAAGGGAGATAAAATAGATGTCAGAAGTGGATGCAGAGAGGGATCTGGACAAATACCCAACATTAGTGCCACCCAAGAAGCCTTATCCAGCAGATAATGGAAAGAAATGCAGAGACCCACAGCCAAGCATTAGGCAAAAATCAGGGAGTCTTGAGAAAAAGTTAGGGGAAGGTTTGAGGAAGATGGAAGGATCTAGAACACCACGGGAAGACCCACAGAGCCCATTAACTTGGACACAAGGGGGCTCAAAGAGGCTGAACAACTAGGCAAAGAGTTTGCAAGGACTGGTCCTAGGTCCATTACATATATGAAGCTGACAGGCTGCTTGGTCCTTAAGTGCATCCCCTAACAACTGGAATGGGGTCTATTTTAGACTTAGATGATATTGCCTCCCTCTGGATCTCATTTTCCTAGCATAGCTGCCTTATCTTGCCTCAGTGAAAGAGGAGGCACTTAGTCCTGATTCAGTTTGATATGCCAGAGTGGGTTGGTACTGAGTGTGTGTGTGGGGGGGTAGGGTATGGGGATAGAGGGTGGGAGGGTGGGGAGGAGGAGAAGGAGGGGATGTAGATTGGAATGTAAAATCAACAAAAAAATTTTTTTAAAATCATGATCATGAAAACTTGATAGGTCCCAAGTAAGATGAATAAAACTCCATTAATAATACACATATAATTGTGACAAAATGTGTGCAATTCATCTTTTATTGGATCAATAACTGGAAAAAAATTTATTACTTGTGCTCAGCCTTTGTTAGTTGATAGTTCATACCATGATCCTTAGAGTGAAAGAAGTAAGCCAACAGTAACAAATATATATATATATATATATATATATATATATATATATTTGGCTGACTTAAAGCCAATCATTTCCTAAAAGGCAGTTCGTAATTTTCCCAATCAAGCCAGCCCTGTGAAAAGGTTTTGCTGGCAGCTACCTCCCTTACCATCTACAATCTCTAATTTTCTAGGTTGTGATCCCCTTGGAATGATAAATCTGTTGACATGCTTGTCAATAAAGCTTAAGTAATTCTACACTATGTGTCACATAAGCAATTGGAAGCTATAATTGTTATTGGTCAGTGCCCAACACCTACGCTAACAGATGTCTGTTAGTTAAAATTGTCAACACCACCAGATAAGAGGGAATTTCATGCTTCAGATGTGGCAGGCTGGACTCACATTGCCTCGAGTCCTGGAAGCATTGAATAGTAATACTCTGGAAGCACTAAGGATTGCTTTAAAAATGGCTTGCCTGGTGTCCCCCCCCCCCAAATGTTTCTAGATGTGTGGAACACTATTTTTCCTCCCTCCACCTTTGAAATGAGGAGGCTAAACTCTGCATTTACCACAGAACTGTTTATTAGAACACAATGAATTCATACAGGGGTTAGAATCCATGAGTGTATCATCAAAATGACTTTTGCCACAGAAAGTGGAAGCATGGGCAGGGAAGGAAGAAGGGAGAGGAAGGAGAATAAAGGAGAGATGAAAGAAAGAATGAACAAAGAGAATGAGAAGAATTTACTCTAGTAAGCATCGTTTGTCCTCAGTAAATATTTCCTATTGTCAAAAAAGGTTACGGAAGTGTAGCAAAAACTTAAAAAAATATATATATTATTAGGGTGAAAGCTATCTTTTCTGTGGAAAAAGAGTAGACATAGTATAGGAAAGATCAAGAAGAAAGGACAGACTATTGAATAAGCCCTTATACCTTTGTATATTGATACAAAATTAATACTATATTAGGCTATATTGGTATTGATCATTGTATATTAATGCAAAATTAAGATTTTATTGGACTACATCGGTACTGATCTTAGTATACACATACAAAATTAAGAGTATATTTGGCCACATTGGTATTGATCTTTGTATATTGTTACAAAATTAAGGGTAACACTTCTTAAAGGTATTGTACCTAGTAATGCTTAAAAAGGAAATGTGAAGTTTTGGCCTTTTGCTACCAACCATCATAAACTGTTTAGGATAATTAAGAAATACAAACTAAAAGTCATGCAAGCGTGTCATTTTGTCAGTTACTATGACAGTCTATCACAGTTATTTTCTAAGCTACTCAGAAATCAAGTTGTTAAGAGACAGCAACATTTGCTTATCTAAACATAAGAGATAGATAGGGCATCTTCAAAAACCCCAAGAGATCTGCAGAGTATGGCATTCAAAGATGTTTTCTTAAATTAACATTTTTTTGATATCGAGACATGCCAGCTCCTGACAGCATCCCCTATTCCATTCCAAGTAGAAGATGAGCATCGAAGAATCTCCAGTGTGAAATGGATGAATTAGGGGCAAGCCTATCTCTTGGCAAAAACAAAACAAACAAACAAACAAAAAAAACCCTTGCTTCAACTGTAGACAGACTGCTGTCCAAAAAGGGAAAAACTTGGAAGCAGGTAAGTCGACAGCCTAGCTCTGCCAAGACAGGGTAGGTAAGTCCTTCATAATTCCTGATTTACAATCAATGTCTGTCAGAGAAACGGGGCCAAACAGCTGAAGATTGATGCTGTAATGTATGGAGAGAAAATGGGAACTGTCGAGGCAGCCACTGGTATGTCATTTCTTAGTTTTGGAAGCTGCGGGCCATGCACTTCCTATATAATCAGATATATTTATCCCTCTAAGGTCTCTGAGGTGGTTGAAGAATAGATAGCTAGAGTCTCATAGTTAAATTTTGAGTTGTTTAGGAATCAAGAGGGCATTCTGGATCTAAGAAGATGTTTTTAAAATTGTGATGCAAGTTAGTATGAAAGCTGAGTTGTATAGAGAACTTTAAACTCATGGAGATAGGTAGATAGTAGAATGTTAAATTCAGGGGCCAAATACATATGAACTGGACATTGAGAATGTATGCTAAGCCATTTAACTCTCATAATTGTGGCCTATTTGTTTCAGTTGTTTTGTACTGTATTTATTGTTATAAGAGAAAGAACCATTTGTTGGACTGAAAAAAAAAATTATGCATTCTGGGGGAAGGGTGAGAGGGTAGGAGGGTGGAGCTGGGAGGGGTGGAGGGAGAGGGCTGTGATGGAGATGTAACTTGAATTAGTAAATAAACATTAAAAAAGACTAGATATTTAGAAAACAAGTTATAATGCTTTAAGAAACAGGCAGTAGTAGGCTATTCTCTTAGGTTTATTAGCCCTTTCCTGGTCAAAATGCACATAACGCGTGGCTATAGAGAGCCCAAGGCCAGTTCATACCTCTGCAAGTCTTAAGCTCAAGGTTCAGGGAAAATAATGGATGAGGCACCTGAAAGATTGCAATAGCCAGGGGCCCAAGACTCATTGATAGATTGTGCCCCCTAGACACAATGGGAAAAATGCATCCATGAACTCTCAAAAATAAGGTTGCCTGAACAAAAACAAGCACAGTGACAACAACAGTTGACATTTTAATGCAGGTACTAGAAATTCCACAGGATCCCATCTTTAGATGAAGAACTATAGGAGTTCAGTGACTGCTGAGATAGAGTCTCTAACTAGTTGTCTCCAGGGACAAACTCCCACAGAGGTTGTCCAATCCCAAGCAGTCAGCCTTGTAAACATGCACATACAAGCATATACATGTAAAAAAAATTCTAATTGTAGTCATTATCAAAACTTTGGAAAAGGAAAGAGTTGAAAGAGGGAGGCATGGGAGTAATGTAGACATAGTGCTCATGTATGGACTCACAACTAAAAAATATTAGGAACTACCTCTTCTCCCTTCTTCATTTCTCTCTCCTCTTTTCTATATTGTTATATTGGAGATGGAACCCATAGCTCTAAGAACACTATGCAAATACTCTACCACTGAGCTACATCCCCATCAAAGAGGAATTATGTTTGAAATGCCATGAAATGAATACTTAAATAAAAAGGGAAAATAAAAACTATTTAAATAAAAAGAAGTTCCTAGTAGGAGGACAGGAGTTTACATGTGGAAGGCCAAGAGAATTTTCTTGTAGAAAAGCCATCACAGGGCTTCATTTTTCTATATGCTTATTTAAAATTTCTCTTTTCACCAGTTCTCAGACTCAACACAGAAATGCATGGTCCCGTCATAATCTGACATTCTATGTTTCCACTGTAAGTTTCCTTACTTAAAATGTTGTTACTTTGATTTCTGACAGCTATCAGTCAATGATGCCAAAATGAGTAGGTCATGACATTTCCATGTTGATGTCAAAACTACTGTCTATCCCCATTACAACACATACATAGTGATTTGATCTCAAGTTTTACAGAATGGCTACAAGATACTGTCTTTCATAAGTGGTTGAGTATCTATGATTTTCTTGAAAAAGCACTAACTTTTTTTTAATATATCCCATTAGACCTGTCAGGAAATATTTCATTACCTTGTACTCCTTCAGGGGTAAAAATACTGTCTTGATAAATGGGTTTCCTGAGAAAAACATTATGTGCAGATTCCTAATCTTTCTGTAGACAGACATTAGTCAAAAGGCAATGGCTTCTGTAATTTTCCTGAAAGACCAGGCATGGTTTGCACTAAAAAGACAAAGCAGATCAAACAGACACCCTATACACATAGCACCCCCTCACAGGAGCACAGAGACTTTCAAAATCCACTGTTGTTTGCACTTCAGTTCAATTGCTTCTTAATCTTTTTCTGGTCCATAGAAAAAGACAGGCCAAGTATATCTTAATTTAGATAACTTTGGACTAATAACATGTCTTCTGTTAAGCTATTACCATTGGGGATGAAGAAAATCCTGATAAGAAAGAATGCATGAAAGGAAAGATGAGGGAAATACCTCTAAGATTTTCATCTTTTTCTCACTCTCTTGTTGAAACAACAGAAAAGCCAGAAGAACGACTGTTTTCAACACATACATGAGGCTGCCAGGTAAATTGCAGGGCACCCTGTAATATCTGAATTCCCGATAAATACCAAGTCATCCTGTGTTTATTCTTCTTCTTACTGAGTAAATCTGCCAATGTTATTACTCATCCTTTCTCTTTCGAAACTGGAAAGATTCAGACATCCAGTGAGGTCGGAGGCTAGTTAAGTTAACAGCAAAGCTTTCAAATAGGCTTTGCCATGCATGCTTTGCAGACCACTTACACAACTCGCATCTTAGTCACAACATTTTATGTTTGTCCCTTCAAAAACTGACCATTAGGGCTTATGCCTGCAACCCCGGAATGTGTGAAACTGAAGCTGGTAAACTGCCTGTCCCAAGTTCAAGTGTGATCCTAGATAGAAAAGAAAACAAAACAACATGACCTGGGATAAAGGTCAGTTGATATAATGTTTGCCTGACATATACAAAGCCTAGTGCTTGGTTCTCAGTACTTTACAAACTGGAATGGTGGTTTATGCCTATATTCCTAGTACTCAGGTAGTAGAAGCAGGAAGATCAGAAGGTCAAGGTCATTCTCGGCAAGCCAGGGTAACAGGACACCCTACTCCTACTCCAAAAATAAAAAAAAGCAAACCATGAAAATATCCCGAAACAAACAAACCCAGAAAAAGTAAAGTGAGATGGAATAAAAGTAATAGTTTTAAATCCTTTTCCATATTTCTACTTCATTGAGCCAGGATTGTGTTTGAGATGAGATACAGGCAGTGAGGTCGCTGGGCCCCTGCTCTAACAGAGAGCAAAGTAACATCAGGGAGGATAGACTCCACTCCCAAGATAAAGAAGCTGGCTTCAGAGTTCCCCTCTAGATTCTCAGACACTCACTTCTATCTATATTACAGTTTCCTCATGTCTTAAACAAAGAGCAGATACCAAACAGTGCTGAAAGGCTTCTGTCTCTCAAATGCTGTGATTCTTTGAATGAACAGCAAGGAGAAACAAAAGAATAGACTTCCAGTGAACTTGAGCACCCTGTGCTGTTGACTCATAGGACTCCTTCCCCCCTTTTTTGCAGCCATAATGAACCATCAGCCCCTGAGGAGTTGTGAAGGGGCCTATGCCACTTTGTGCATTCTTTTATCACACACATTGGCAGGTAGAAACAAGTCCTGCCTAGGAAATTGCCCTTGGGAAACAATTTCGTTTTTTCTTGATAACCATGGATTTCAATGCCAAGAATATTATTTATATTATTTTTCCTTTGATTATCACTGTTATATGTATAGACAGATAGATGATAGATAGTTAGATAGATAGATAGATAGATAGATAGATAGATAGATAGATAGATAGATAGATAAAGTCTGCCAAGTCAATCTGTTTAGTATTGCTCCTATGCACTTGCTTTGGGGATGACTCCTTGGCATTGGATAATCAATTAGAGGGCTCATCCTTGGGAAAGAGTGATTTTCCTCCCTTTGGAAGTCATTAATTTCCTATAGCTCTTCATCAAGGGGTAGGGTCTTGTGAGACTTCTCCAGTTCACAGAGGCATGACAACAGTGTTGTCAATGTTCAGGTCTTATTTAGTCCATTATATTGCTGAGATTGCAAGAGTGTGGCTTCCAAGTTCTACAAAGCAGATTCAATCTTACAGTAGATGTCTTGTCCCCTGGCTCTTAAAAATCTTTCCATCTTGTCTTCCTTGGTGTTCCTAAGTCTGTGGTGTAAGAGTTATGTAGCAGATATATTGAATGGGGCTAGGCCCTCCACAGTCAGTTCATCTCTGCATTTTCATCAGTTGTGGGTTGCTGTAATGGTGGACTTCCAAACAAACAATAACTGTACTAAGCTGTGATGCCTACAAAACAACAGCAATGTCCAGCAAAACAATATGTCCCCCAACCGGGCAACAGTGACATTTACTTCTGTTGGTTGAAGGTAACCAACAGCTATCTAATTGAATGTAAGGCCCACTCCATAGGAGGGAATATGTGTGTGGGACTGTAAGCCTAGTTCTCTGTGAGGCCCTGGAACATAGAGGCAAACCTCCTGCTGAGACTTTTTTAAAATCCACTCTAATTTCTTACTGCATTCTAAATACTTAGCTTTCCTTATAACCACAGGTAAGTGTAGCTCTCTCCAACAATCAACGAGTGTGATTTTTTTTATTATGATTCTTTCCTACTGCTCCAGATTGAACTGCTTAAATGAGGTGGGGGCAGAGAAGCACTGACTCTTAGTAGGGTAATTATTCTCTTGGGTATTTTCTTTATTGCAAGATTTAGAA
>CAJQZJ010000705.1:2350706-2378324 GCA_907164525.1 Lophiomys imhausi | reverse complement strand
TAAGCCATATAACTCTCATAATTGTTGCCTATTTATTTCTGTTGTTTTGTATTATATTTATAGTTATAAGAAATAGAACCATTTGTTGGACTGAAAGTGAGAGCTGTTGGGGGGGAAGAAATACCTTAAACTGAACAAAAAGGGAAGAGGATGGGGGGTTGAGGGGGAGGAGGGTGGAAGGGTGGGACTGGAGGGGGGAGTAGGGAGGGGATTGTGATTGAGATGTAACTTGAAGAAATAAAAAATAAATTATTAAGAAAAAGAAAAATAAAAACAATACTTACACCAAAATAAAACCGATCATTTTGTAGAATGAATGTCATGATTTAAATAAAAATACATAGTTACACATACAAATGTTACTTGAGCCAAGAAAGATGCTCAAGTCAAAAAAGTACAAACAGAAAGCAAACAGAAGAGGATTTCTAAAAGTTATGCAAAACATAATTATTGGTCCCTAAAAGTATAGCATGCCATTAGAGTGACTAATCCTAGATCCAGGATCAAGTGATAAAAGTGGCTTTGTCAGATCTTATGCTTCTTCATTCTTGATCAATATAGCCTCGAATGAAGAACTAGGTCCTTGGTGGATACAAAGCCATTTTTACCAAAGTCCATTTTTAACTTGACTTCTTCCCCAACCACAGTTTCTTTGACACATATGGAATCAAGTCAGATGAATCTGGGGTTAAATCTTAGCATAGATATGCACAGTATAGTTTCAATGGGGGAGTGATTCTCAATGACAATCTAGAAAATAGGAAGGAGAGTGCATATCCTGTGAACCTTAGAATGAATAACTTAGAATGAGGTCCAGCATTCTAAGTGTTTGCAGTGTCTCTGCTGCAATTAGTCAGATATAATAGTGTGCTCACACATCAGAGATCCTTTCTTGCTCAAATAGTCAATCCTCCTGTTCATTTAGTAGAAGATATCTTTATTTTTTACATTATTATAAGTTGGCAATTATGTATATTTATAGAGTATAAAGTGATACTATGATTTTTAATACAGCATAGAATAATTAAGTCAACCTAATGTGACTATCACCTCTGCTGAAGCTGTTAACAAATGATGTCTTTCTTTTAAAAAGCTGGATAGTATTCCATTGTGAATAAACACCACATTTTCTTTATTCCGTTACTCATCTGTTGATAATCACTCATTTAATTCTGCAACTCGGCTATTTTTACTCAAGCTGTAATGACCATTACAGTCCAGATGTCTATTTAAGCTATTGATTTCCACTCTTTTGGGTAAATGTTCAGATATGGGATTGTTAGATCATATGGTAACAGACTTTGCTTCCTTTTCATTTTGATCATGAAGGGTATGGCAAGGGTCTTGGCTCTTAACTTTTTCTGGTCTAAAATTTACTAAGTAGACTAGATTGCTCCTCTGCTTGTGGCAATCATCCTGCCTTTGCCTCCAGAGTATGGGAACTATGAGAATATGACTGCATGAATAAAATTCATATGTTAATTATTGGTTTTTCTAGAAAGTATCATGTATTTAAATTCATGAATCAATATATAAGGGTGTTGGTAGAAGTGTAACAATTGTAATGAAGTTCTTTATGTATGTAGATATTTATATGGCCATGTGACAGATATGCATGCCATTATTATATAGAACATAAGTGGCCATTAGAGGTTTCCCTCAGATGCTTTCCTAGTTTGGCCCTCAGAAGTAACCATTCCTCTGAATTTAACATAACACTAGATTAATAGCACTTGTCCTTAAGCTTCTGAAAGATGGAATTATGAGGCATGCACATTTTTTTCACTCAAACATGTTGGCACAACAATAGGTCATTATTTATACTGCTGTGTATTGTTTCAGTGAATTACTTATTTTTCCACCAAGACTTCTATTCTTCAGAGGTAAAACAATGTCAGCAATGATCAAGCTCATAATGGCAACCTAGGAAGTCAATGCAAACTAACACCACTGACAGATATGCACACTAGTTATCATATGTACTAAAGCTACAACCAAGACTAATCTATTGTTTCCATGGGGAAAAGTAGGGGAAGAGAAAGGGGTGGGAAATAGCTTACAATTGCAAACTTTGTTTGTTTTTCCAATGCTTTGGTGCTGGAAACCTGGGTATTACACATATTATGTGAGCAATCTACTCCAATTCTCAGAATTTATTTTCTTATCATGCTATTTTATTCATCTAGTTCTAAGAGATTTTGGGAAAAAAACAGATGAAAGACTCTGAAACACATGCAAGTACAGAAAATGAGGAACAGTAACTTTATTAATATAATTTGTATTAAATCTCATAAATAAGGATTTCTAGCAAGATGTTTTTCCATGATAAATTCATTTTAATCATGTTTTTCTTATTTACCTGATTTAAACTTCCCTCTTAAATCATTATATCTTATTAAAAAGCTTTTTTCATAGACATAACTTTCCTTCCTGCCTTGGAGTGCGATTCACTTCACTTTATAATCAATAAGCCTCATGTTCCATTGTGCCTCTTTCAGGAAGTTGCTTTCACATTATTTAATCTATCTCAGAATTTTCTAGAGGCTTAGATTTAATGTGCTAAAACAGTAGTGAACAGTCTTTAATCATTAGGTCTTTCCAAAATGATGTTAACTCAAGTTTAATGTACCCAAGTACCAAGGGATATATATTTGTATGATGAAAAAGATTTTTTAAAAATTAGTGAAAATAAGTATCAAGGATTCTTTTGCAAATTTTGTTACTAAGATACTTGCTGGCATCATTAGATGTCTGTGTCACACAGGAATGAAGAATGGATAGCTTTCTATTGTTTTACGATCTTCCAAACCTTGTAGCTACAGGCATAGAACAACTTTATGAGCATGTAATTGACACTAATGCAGTACAGAACAGCCTTCAGCCAGGCAATGGTCACACATATCTTTAATCCCAACACTCAGGAGGCAGAGGAAGGTGGATCTCTGAGTTTAAGTACAGCCTGGTCTACAAGCAAGTTCCAGGATAGCCAGGGCTACAAAGAGAAACCCTGTCTCAAAAAAAGAAAAAGAAAAGAAAAAAGATGAAGGAAAAGAAAAACAGCCTTGAATAATTTTAAGCTTTCCTTTACATCTTCTTTGTCAATAACTGTATCAATTATTATCTTTCTAGTATAAATGTTGAGTCTTCAGCAAACTTGTTTTCTGCTATCTTAGATAATTAGAACAAAACAAACTATAGTAATTCTGCATGTTTACCCTCCTTCACCCAATTCCAACCTATAAGAATAGCTCAGGCACTTTCTGCAACATCCTTCCTCATTGTAAGGATCTTTCCTCAGTGACATAGTTCTTATCTTTCCATTTACTCATCTCTGTCTTCTCTACTGCACTTGATGAAAGGCGTTTGTCCAGTGAGTTCTGTCTTGCCCTCTGTTCTTCCATGAAAAGCACCCCCTTTATATTCTATGCCATAAAATAGCTATCAGTGTTTTTTGAGTGGAGATGATAATGTTTTGGCTACAGTAAAATAATAACTCATTCTGTTCCTTTCTATTTCCTGAGATCAAATGGATTATGTAAAGAATGCATCAAATGAGTAAGTAGTTGTCGATGATGCAACAATTCTGAGCAGATCCATAGAAACCAGAATGCTGGGAAATACCCATGTGTCAGACATAAATCTCAACCACAAAAATCAGCAAAAAGCTTTATTAAGCCTTTTATCCATGTACTTCCTCCTTGGTGGTTCCTCAGTGTGCTTCCATTCACCCACTCCATAAATTGTGTCATTCATACTTGGGTGCCAACTCTTCCAAATTCCTCTACTTACATAATTTTCCCTTATCACTTGGAAGAGTGATTTCATTTGCTTACAGTCTCAGCTGTACTGAGCTCCTACTAGATGGTCTTCAGCATTGAGATTTGTTTGCAATTATGAAGTAAAAACCAGTATTCTTCATCTGATTTCCTAAGTAAGGGTTTGACTCTAGAGAACTTGAAAATCATCAAGTTCAATTTAAAAAAAAACTGGAAGAGGTAGGTTATGTTCAAGTTCAACTGAAAGCAGAGACCTATTATTTGTGCACATTCTAAATTTACAAAAATGACTGCACCCCAAATTATGTTTAAGGCTTTGTGTTACAATTAGGACAAAATGAGACTTTTTGATTCATTTTTTCGCATTAAGAATGAAGTACTAACTCACCCTTCCTCCAACCATGTTCTGATCTTATTTATTTAGGCTATGATGAAGATACTTATCTGTTCTAATGACTCTGTCATCCTATTTTGGTTTACTTTCTTTTTCATTGTTATTATTTACATGTTAATCTCTTTTAAAAACTCACCTAAGTTTTTTTCTATACAAATATTTGTAAAATGTACAAATTTTTTATATGTGAAGACTTTTTAAGTGAAGGATGTTTTGTTAGTTTCCTAATTACAGAATATATTTATGATACATTAAAGTCAAGTAAAATATTGGCCTTGCAACAATTTTTCATGACAACTGAAAGATTGACTGAGGTCCTTGGTGTGACAGAATACAGTCTGAGTTTTTAGCTGCATACAATCACCTGGCTGCAAGTTCGAAAGTAATTGGGTTTCTATGTAGGCTTTCCTCACCAAGGTTAGGATATGTTTTAAAGTATCTAGGTTCTGTTGAAATGTACTTAAGATTTTGAAGGTCTTATCCAATTTTGTTGATAACAAAGGGTGTTAGCTAACTTTGAGTTCAATTTTTGTACTCAATATACTTTTTTTTTTTTACAAATTTCTACAACACTGGTAACAGCACAAAACAAACCAAACCAAACCACAAATACACTGAAGCTGTGATTTGCAATGGGGAGACAGCATGTATAATAGAACACACTATAATTCAAACTACTAGTAGAATTTAAACTACTTAAGAAAGCTTTTCTCAAAAAGACTTATTGGGAAGGGCATACAACAGTCTTCCTGAAGGTCCCTCTGAAACATATGCAGAGATGTAGTTACTACACACCTATAGTCGCATGACTTTTGACAAAGAAGCCAAAACCATACAATGGAAAAAGGACAGCATCATCTTCAACAAATGGTAGTGATATAACTAGGTGGCAACATGTAGAATGATGAAAATAGACACATATGTATCACCCTGCACAAAATTGAAGTCCAAGTAGATCAAAGATCTCAACATAAAACCAGATGCACTAAATTTTAATAAAAGAAAAAGTGGGGGAAAGCCTTGAAATCATTGGCACAGGAGACAATTTCCTGAACAGAATACCAATAGCTCAGGTTCTAAGACCAATAATCAATATATGGGACCTTATGAAACTGAAAAGCTTCTGTAAGGCAAAGGACACTGTCATTAAAACAAAATGGCAGTCAACAGATTTAGAAAAGATCTTCACCAACTCCACATCTGACAGAAGAGTAATATCGAAAAAATATAAAGAACTCAAGAAATTAAACACCAACAAACCAAATAATCCAATCAAAATATGTAGTATAGAGCTAAACTGAGAATTCACAAAAGAGGAATCTCTAATGGCCAAGAGACACTTGAAATGTTCAACATCCTTAGTCACCAGGGAAATGAAACTCAAAACAACTCTGAGATTCTATCTCATCATGCCTGTCAAAATGCTAAGATCAAAAACTCAAATGACAGCACATGTGGCAAGGATATGGAAAAAGGGGAACACTCCCTGTGGATAGGAATGCAAACTTGTGCCACCACCTTGGAAATCAATCTTGCAATATCTCAGAAAAATGGGAATAGTTCTACCTCAACACCCAGCCATACCACTCCTGGGCATATATCCAACGATTCTCCACCAAACCACAAGGACATTGACTCAACTATATTCATACCAGCTTTATTCATAATAGCCAGAAACTAGAAGCAACCCAAATGTCCTTCAACTGAAGAATGTATTAAAAAACAAAACAAAACTGTACAATGGAAAAAGGACAGCATCTTCTACAAATGGTGCTGGTTTAACTGGATTTCGACATGTAAAAGAATAAAATTAGACCCATACTTATCACCTTGCACAAAACTTATGTCCAAGTGGATCAAAGACCTTAACATAAAGCCCAACACACTAAATCTAATAGAAGAGAAAGTGGGGGAAAGCATCGAACTCATTGGCACAGGTGACAACTTCCTGAACAGAACACCAACAGCTCAGGCTCTAAGATCAACAATCAACAAATGGGACCTCATGAAACTGAAAAGCTTCTGTAAGGCAAAAGACACTGTCACTAGAACAAAACGGCAACCTACAGACTGGGAAATGATCTTTACCAACCCCACATCTGATAGAGGGCTAATATCCAAAATTTATAAAGAACTCAAGAAATTAAAACACCAAGAATCCAAATAATCCAATCAAAAAGTGGGAAACAGAGCTGAAGCAGGAATTCACAAATCCCTAATGGCAGTGAGACATTTGAAGAAATGCTCAACATCCTTAATCATCAGAGAATGCAGGGGGCTGGAGAGATGGACTCAAGATGACTCTGAGATTCCATCTCACACCTGTCAGTATGGCTAAGATCAAAAACTCAAATGACAACACATGCTGGCAAGGTTGTGCAGAAAGGGGAACACTCCTCCATTGCTGGTGGGAGTGAAAACTTGTACAGTCACTATGGAAATCAGCCTGGTGATATTTTGGAAAACTTGGAATAGCCCTACCTGGAGACCCAGCCATACCACCTCTGGGTATCTACTCAAACGATTCCTCACCAAACCACAAGGACATATCCTCATCTATGTTCATAGCAGCCTTATTTGTAATTGCTAGAAACTGGAAACAACCCAGATGTCCCTCAACTGAAGAATGGATTAAAAAACTGTGGTACATTTACACAATGGAATACTACTCAGCCATCAGAAACAAGGAAATCATGCAATTCTCAGCCAAATGGATGGAACTAGAGAAGCTCATCCTGAGTGAGCTAACCCAGACTCAGAAATGATGTACATGGCATCTATTCACTTATAATGGGATTTTAGCCAGATAGTACAGGATAGCTATACTACAACCAACACACCAAAAAGATCAGGAACACAGACTTTGTTACCTATCAAGGGAACAATTTGCCCTAGCTGTGCTACCATGTAGACCCCCAGTGCAAGAGGAAGCTCTTAGCCCTCATATGACTGTTGAACTGAGAGGGGCTGGTTTGTAGGGACACTCCACATTGGAGGAGTGGGATGGGTGGGAGAGGGAGGAGAGGGTGAGAGGGTGGAACCAGGAGGGGTGGAAACAGGGCACCATGATGGAGATGTAACTTGATGTAATAAATAAACATTATAAACAAAAACAAAAACAAACCAAAAAAATATCCTGTGGTACATTTATACAATGGAATACTACTAAGCTATCAGAAACAAGGAAATCATGCAATTTGCAGCCAAATGGATGGAACTAGAAAAGCTCATCCAGAGTGAGCTAACTTAGGACAAGAAAGATATATATGGTATATATTCACTTATACCTGGATATTAGCCATATAGTACGGGACAACTATCCTACAACCCACAGACCCAAAGAGACAGGAACCTAACATAACTATCCTATGAGAAACTCCACCCAGCAACTTATCTATACAGATGCTAAGACGCACAGCTAAACATTAGGTGGAGCTCTAGGAGTAGTTTATAAGAGAGTGAGGAGGAATAGATAGACCCGGAGGGGACAGGATCACCACATGAAGATCAACAGAACCAACCAACCTCTGTCCCTAGAAGCTTACAGACACTGAAACACTAAACCTCCCAAAATTCATATATAGACTAGACCTAGGCCCCCTACACATATATAGATGATAGACAACTTGGTCTTCATAAAGATCCCTTAACAAGTGGAGGCGGGGGGACCTATCTCTGTCATGGCCTCTGTTGCCTGTTAGTGGAATACATTACCCTAGCTGGGCTGCCATGTCAGCCACCTGTGCAAGAGGAAGCTTTTAGCCCTAATATGACTGATGAACTAAGGGGGTCCAGTATGTGGGGGGGTCCATTTCACCAAGGAGAGGAGGAAGAGGGGAAAGAGGGTGGGTAGGTGAGACCAGGAGGGGAGGACAAAAGGGGCTGCAATGGAGATATAACTTGAATAAAAAAAAATACAGTATAAAAAAAAGAAGGTTAAGATTCTTACAAGTACATTCTTAGGAATGCTGCTGCATAATATAAATAAGCTCACAATTTCTAAGTTTTGTAGGATCTGAGCAATTTCCCCTTAAGAGAGGTGAGGGGCACACCATCAAATGTATGCAAAATGGAAAACCCAGAGAGGTCCTTTGAAAAACAGTTCTGCTTATCTTGATTTATTCTTGCAACTCTAAAGGTTATCTGTGTAAATGTACTTTCAGATGTATCTCTGCAACTAGCTTTCCATTTAGGAAACACTCTCGTGGTTGGAAAGTGAATGTTCCCCATAGGTTCATGTGTTTAAGGACCTG
Organism: Lophiomys imhausi; assembly: GCA_907164525.1. Classification (NCBI taxonomy): domain Eukaryota; kingdom Metazoa; phylum Chordata; class Mammalia; order Rodentia; family Muridae; genus Lophiomys; species Lophiomys imhausi. Next base: position 2,369,901 of record CAJQZJ010000705.1, on the reverse strand, counting down.
GTCTCCAGTTGGTGATGGTGTTTGAGATGGGTGTGGAACCTTAGGCATTAGAACCCCATTAGAAGAATTGGGTCACTGGGGGAAGGCCTTGACGTTTTATACCTCGGACACACTTCCTGTTCATTCTCTGCCTTCTGACTTTTAATGCATGTGACCAGCTGCCTCGCCCTCCTGCCACCATGTGTTCCCTGCCAAAAAGGGCTGTAGCATACGCTGGAACAGTGAGTCATTATAATAGACCCTCTGTCTCTAAAGCTGCATCTTTTCAGGTTTTGGTTACAGCTATGAGAAAGGTGACTAAAACAACTCCCAGAGTGAAGAGGAATACAGAGTAGAGAATGCCACACCCACATTCTATGACTATAGACACAGCTCCAAAATAGAGATGTCATCACTTCTCTGCTTTGCAGAATATAAGGATTTATCAAATACAAATTTTCTTCCCAGCCTCAGTTGAAGATCAAATTGTATGACAGCATAAACATGATTTTTCAAGACAAGGTTTCTCTGTGTAGCCTTGGCTGTCCTGGACTCACTTTGTAGACCAGGTTGGCCTTGAACTCACAGAGATCCACCTGTCTCTGCCTCCCGAGTGCTGGGATTAAAAGTGTGTGCCACCACACCCAGCATAAACATGATTTTTATGTGTTCAATTCTATATTGGGAGTGAAACCTTATATGATGGCAATCCACTCTGTGTCTCTTCAAGACTGACTTGTACTCAGCTTAGTTTCTCCATAAGACATGTCAAGACCCTGAGTCAAAACAAGTCTACTCCCATATTTTATAACTAAACTATAAAAATGTAGGCCAGTCATTCAACCTCCGCGAATTTCCATATTTTCACTTCAGATTTGTGAGGTTGAGCTGAATGATCTTTCAAGTCCCCTTCTTTGGTAACTTTCTATGACATAGGCCCAGAATACTTCTTAAAGACAGGGGTGTTGTGTCTCTGCATTTTCAATTTGTCATTGACCTTATTGATTATTTAATGTCAAGATCTTGATTAGGAATTCAATTTCTAATTATAATGATGTTCCAAAGTAGATACTGGAGCACCTTTGCTGGCTTCATTAACATTCATTCATTCATCAATTCAGCTGTCATTTATTAAAAGCCTAATACACTGGTTCTCAACCTTCCTAATGCCATGAACCCTTTAGTATAGTTCCTCATGTTGTGGTAACTCCCAACCATAAAACTACTTTAGTTGCTATTTCATAACTGTAATTTTGCTACAGTTATGAATTGCAATGTAAATATATGTGTTTTCTGAGGATCTTAGGCAACCCCTTGTGAATTGGTCATTCCACCCCCAAAGGCGTAATGACCTACAGATTGAGAACTCCTGCCTTAATATATATCAAGTGTGCTGCTGAACTCAGATGCACAAATATGAGCAAGATTAACTTTTGACCCCAAGAGCACACAGTTCAATAAAGATTAATAACAAAAAACATTGCAAAATAACAAGTTATGGGTTTTATTTGAAATCATAGATATTTTCCATCTCATCACTGTTGAGGTCTGGTGTCATCCATGGTGGGATCATTCTGTACCATTAGGCATTTAGTGTCATCCTCGGTTTTTACCCACTAGTTGTCAGTGGTATCCCCACCAGATATGACAATAAAATCACCCTTGATTGAGAGCCAGTAGTTTCAATATATATTCTTTTATTTGTGAGGAATGTAGTATCTAAATTGATCTCACTATGTATTTTTAAGAATGACAATCATGCCATACATCTTTGGGAATAATCCTATCTGTGTATATATAAAGTGAGTAGTTCCACAAATTTACTGTCGCATTTTATTCAGTGAAATATTTTTTAATAGTATAAAATAATTTGTGGACTTCAAAAGTTGAAATCTCCGTTGAAGAAGGGCTATAGAAAAGAGTTTAAACAATGCCAGTCACGTTGCTGAGTAGTGTAATGGTCTGAGATCTTCTTATAGTATGAATTTACCTATAGGATATATCTGTCCAGATCCTACCTCTGGATCACTGCATAGAGTTATGGTTAGGATCTGACCATGTGCAGAAAAGTCTTAGTTCTTCCAGCATTCTTATGTATCTAAACAAGAGAATACCCCAAAGGCTCCATGTCAACAGAGCACAGAGATCTTTGCATATCAATGTTTATTGCAGCACTAGTCACAGTAGTAAACAGTGGAACTAACCTAGGGTGCCCATCAACAGAAGAATGAAATTATGTCATTTGTAGGAAAACCTATGAAGCTAGAAATAAATGTATTGTGTGAATTAAGTCTATCTCAGAAAGACAAATGACGTATTTTCTCTCATTTTTGCTTCCAAGAATCCCGACGGGAAAGTGGGTAATAAAAGAGGTTACTAGGAGGGAGGAAAAGGGAGATGGTAATGGGGTGTAGGAGAAGATAGAGTCAAAGTTCATTATATGTTTTCATTAAATGGACTTATTTACCTCTTTATAATACAAATGGAAATATATTTAAAACAAAAGAAAAAACCAAGAAGGTAGATTGTAATTATTTTCATGTCTATTAGCTGTCTTCCAATTATGTGAAATCCTTTCCTTTTTGGAAGTGAGATATAATGAAATTTAAAATAAGCACTTACAAATCTAAACAAAACATAGTGAGTCTCTGTGAGTGTACAGAACCTCTGCGTTCTTATTTCTTAATAAATTTAATTCAACTTTGATCAAGCCTGTCCTGCTTCAATGCCTAAGAGTTGATGGGCTAATGAAAGTGTGCTCTGACATGTTTTCGATGTCAACGATTTAAAATAACATCCTGATACCCTCTTGCACAACTGAGAGACTTTCTAATGGAGAAAGATCAAAGAATAAACTTGGGAGATATCTATGTCTCACTTCTTTCTGTATTGGTTGTAACAATGTTGAGTGCCATTGACTAATTAATTCCATTACTTTCACTGCAGAGGATTTTTTGAGATGCCAGGAAGGTCATGGAATCCTCTACCTATAACTGTTGGGACAGAGTCTTTGAACTTAGGAGAAAACAAGGCTGATAAACTCAATAAACACATTGAGAGACCACTGGTAAATTGAGATAAGGTGGTCCAACAGATAAAAGTCCCAGCCTCATCTGGGATTATATTCCAACCACATGCCTACATTTTTCTGATTTATCTTGAAGAAATCACTTTATCTCATATTCCCCCCATCATCTCTACTGCTCATTGGAGATAGTGCACACTCTCTTTCCTTCTGCTGTACTGATAATTAGATACTGTCCAAGAAACACTCTGAGCTCCTCACAAGGACACTTTTGTGAATGGGAGCTATCATGATTGCTTAATAAATTATGTTAAGAATGAAGTCAGGCACAGCGGGCCCCTGACTTGTCTTGTGGAAGAACTCTTCTTAACTGCTCAAACAAGCTGGTTCCTCAAGAAAATGAGTACTGCAACTTTTGGTCCCATTAAGACTCTGGGAAATTGTCTTGAATGGGGCAGACACTTGCTTTAACTTAAGCCAAATGAAGAAAAACAAAATCACTTCTTTTCTCCCTTTTCTATTATTATAAAGATGGACATTCTCTGATGAAAAGTAAGAGGATAGCCAGATTTAGATTCCAGTTTAACCTTAAGAAAAACTATGATGTATCCTCTGATGCTAGGTCCTTATAGCTTACCCATTTTGACTTCAGAGTTTGGCTCAATATATATAAAACAAGGTTCCTAAAAATATACATTTTAAGTGTTTGCTTTTTACTTTGACATCCTTCTATTCAAACATAAAAGAACTGCATGTTTACACCTTTAGAAGTTCACTAAAATAGTAAACATAGCATACCCTAAACAAGTAATTAAAAGGAACACATACACATACATCTACGTTTTTAGACTCCAAGCTTAAAGCAAAGAATTTGTCACAAGTCCATACTATATTTCCTACACAGCACCATCCAGTTGGTCCCTAGTGACCACATGGAATTGATTAGCAATTGGCCCTTCCGATATCAACTTTCTCAGGGGAGTTTGCATTCTCTCTTTGAAAATCTTTGTCCCGTCCCATCCTTACATGCTCAGATCAGATACACAGTTTCTGGTGCAGAAACAAGTATCTACATGTCATGTCATGATGAATACCCAGGTAATCACCAGCATTGTTTCTAAAGTGAAACACTGTTGAAAGATGTACACTGGAGCATTCCTCTTCTCTTTGACAACCAATATTTCTATGCCAAGAAGGCTTGATGCTATTCTAAGTCTTGTGACCTCTACTGTTGCCAAATTACCCAGTTCCCAGTCTAACTTTTTTTAACAAAATCTTCTGAAATATACACACAAACATGCACACACAGGTATGGATCAATAAATGAAATGTACATGTCTAATACATACTTAATAGGTATGTCTTGATAACATCACCAATTACCATTACTATTCTACTCAGTTTGATTGTTACTTGAAGTAGACATTTAGTAAATTCAGTTGTCTAAGGTGATAAAATGAAATATCCCCCCAAACATAGCAGACTATCATTTAAATCATAACTTATATGAATGCTTTATTAGAAACAATAAAGTCCTACTGTCCAAGCATTTCAGCACCCTGAAGGCAAATCCAATAGCTGGTTTAATTAAAAACATATCCTTCTATTTTTAATGCAGCTTGTAAAAGAGCTCAGAGCACCAGACAAGAGATTTACTAGGATCTGGTTGTTTACAGTGACAAAATCTATCAGTTCCTTGTATGGAATACACATCATCAGAAGACACTGCCTATATCACATTATTAATTTAAACACAGGACCTGTAAAATGATTTACAAGAGAGGGTCCTATATGTCACTAGGTAGAAGACATGGTTTAACTTAGAACTTCCCAGTCTCCTCCAGATCCTTTCCCAGGAGATGGTGGTATGTATGTTTAGAAAAGATCTAAGACAAAGGGAGCACTTCCTATAGTTTTGTCCCCCTGAAAGCTACAGATTACCAGATTTTGGAAAAATAAATAAATGGAAATTCTATTTCAAACCACTGATTGGATTCTTACAAGTGAGATTTCACCTTGAAAAACAGCTAGTGACAAAGAATAGATTTACTCATTCATGTGATCTAAAGTTACACCACAATTTCCACTGAGAACATAAGCATTTCAGGGGGAAGAAATACAAGAAACTTGTGGAGCTGAGAAAACATATTACCATATAAAGAAATAACTTGTAGACTATACTGAAAGTGAGGGACAAGGCAAACCTCCTCCTCTCTCTTACCAATGCACTGACTAAGAAAATCTAAGCAACATATAATTCTCAAAGTTGAGAGATAACTTCCTCCTCCCCCATGCAATCTCCCTTTGGTGTATTTGTTCCCACAGACAGCATACATTCATGTCTTACCTTTCCCTTACTGGAGTCTGTTATGAGTCCTTCCTGACATATCCCACAGGAATGCAAGATGATGCGTGCTCCTCACCCCCAAGTGGCATTTGACTCCACTCCATGCAGTCACTCAATGCAGTATGGATGAATGGGCTAAGTTCAGGTTCACTGCTCTACAGTGTCTTTATCCCTTATAGCACAGAACTAGAAAGCCAGTGAGCACTGGATGCTGCTGCTGCCGTCACTCTCCTCTTGTTCAAACTAATGGAAAAAGTGGGCCGCAGGAAGCTCTCTACTCGCTCACTCTCCTTCAGCTTGCTGTGATAAAGTTAAAGCTTCAGCATTGAAAGAGAACAAAAGGAAAATACAGGGCAAACTGCCTCTGTGGAGGAGCTCCTTCTTCCAGCAAAACATTATATCTAAGGCAGATTCTTGAACATGTGCAGCCTGGAACTTTACTGACCCAAACCCCTAGAGATAAATTGTAAAGGCACCTGGACCTGGCAGGCATTGGTCACCCCATCAGTGCCTCAGCAACATACCTGAGGAGTGCAGTAAGGCCAGCAAATAAACATGCAATAACCAGCAGAGAATGAGCCTGACAGCTTAACCTTGCTCCTGCCTTCAATGATGCCAAAGTGTTCTGTTTGCTCAGGACTCTCCTTTTACCAACATTCAATTTGAATGAGCCAGTGCAAGCACACTGCTCGTCAGCTCCTGAGAACAGGATGCATTTATGTGAAACACGAGGAGAATGCCTAATGCCGAGCCATCCTCTGAATTCCCAGGAGCTATTATTACAGGGTTAGCTTACACTGCACTGCATCTCCTTGAACACTGCAACTTCAAGCCAGTGCCTCTGCACACACTCACAACACCCCTCAAATGTTGAGATTGTTATATACGGAGGGGAGCCCCTTTAAAAAGTTGCCATCTGCTCCCAGGAAAAAGACTGGGAACCCAATGTGGTGTGAGCTGATCATGTTTTTCTCCCCTCTTTCCATCAGTGACTTTCCAGCCTGAGAGAAATTGTTTGCCAAGACCCTGTGGAATGTCAAATTTAATTGAGACACCTTAGAAACAAACAGGTCACCTTGGATCTCATCCATCTTTGACATATGACACTAAGTAGAACCTTAATGAAACTCATTATCCAAAACTATGTGATCTTACATAACATAATATAGTATGTGGTCATCTCGATATGGTGTATAAGTACACATGGTTAACATGCCATTGATATAAAATGACCTATTCACAGCACAAGGGAAAAGCAGTTCTCTTGGCACATTATAAAGTTTTACATTTTCTCCTCTTGTGTAGTGGATTGAATTGCAAAGAATATAGTTATGGTGGTTTTGTTCCATCTTAAAACTGTCCCATAACTGGTCTAAAGATTATGCTTTGTTCTGCAGGTCAAGAAACTATTTTCAGACTGACAAGATGGCTCACCTGGTAAAGATGCTTGCTGACACAACTCAGGATTTGAGGTTGATCCTTGGAGTGTATAGTGGAAAGAAAAAACCAACTTCTGAAAGCTGTCCTCTGATATACATACACACACACACACACACACACACACACACACACACTCACACTCACACATTTATAGAAATATTGAAAAGAAACAATTGACTCACTACACTCAAGTGAGTGCAAAGTTATTTAGAATACTCACAAGAGAATTATGCAAAAAATTATTCCAGTTCCATTTCTGTTGCTATGATAAAATATTATAACCAAAGTTACTACAGAGAGAAAGGGTATATTTTAGCTTACAATTTCAGGTGATAGTCCATTATGGTAGAAAAGTCAAGGTGACAGTGACTTGAAGTAGCTAGTCACATACATAGTCAAGAGCAGAGAAAGAATGAGCTGAGCCAGTGCTCAGCGGGGCTCTCTCCTTTTTGCTCAGTTAGAGCTCACCATATGAAATGCTGTTTCTCACATTCAGAGCATGGCTTCCCACATTGAGAAAAATCTCCCATAGGCCAACCTGACCCTGACAATCTCTCACTGACATTCTCTTTCCATGTGATTTTAGATTGTGTGAAGTTGATAACACCAATCATCATATAGATCTTATCAGGAAAGGGAAATAAAATAGGTAGATATGGATGGGGCACTGGAATTGGAAGATCAAGTGGAGAGGGGAGGGGAGAGGAGGTTATGGGCAGAATACAGGGAGAGACAGCTAAAATGAATGGGAATTTGTGGGTAAATATGGAAACCTAATATAGTAGGAACTTCACACACACACACACACACCCACACACACACACACACACACACACACATGAAGGTAATCTAAATAATGGAGGATACAGAGACCTAACTGACAATTTCTTGTCAAGAAATGGAGCTTCCAGTACCATTATTTTGATACATCTAATTGAGTTGGTGGCCAAAAGGAGCCCTACTCAAGGCTCCCAACAACCCAGGCTGTTGCCAAGACTACAAGTTGCTCTCCACAAACAGACAGTAAGGTCCTACCCAGTGCTAAAGACAACACTTATACAACTCATTGAACATGGAGATGTGTAGGTGGTGCTTACATAGAGCCTTTACTCTTATATTTTTAGCATCCTTGGTACAGGATGGTACACTGCACTCTCTCAAAAAAAAGTAAACACCAACCCAGCCACAAACCCTTTATCTACAATGGTATCCTGCCTGCAAGGCAATAGTGGTAGAAAGCTTGTGGGAGTAAACAACCATTATCTGATTTGACTTAAGAAATACTTCACAAGATTGATCCTATACCTGACACTACTTGGGTGACCAAGAAGCTGAGACTGGATAGCCCAGCGACCTATAATAAAACCACATAATAGTGGTCTGAATAAAGGAAGGAAATGTAGTGATAAAACAACTTCTAATGATATTCTGCTATAGGCATAGATCAGTGCCTTGTTCAGTTCAACAGACAGTCCTTCTACAGCAGATGAGAACAAATATAGAAACCCAGAGAGAGATAAAGATTAAGCAAAGAAGCAGATTATGGAACATTCAACCCTATCCATTATAACATTCCCCCTAGAGTTCACGGAACCCCTTGGAATAGGAGGTGGAAATAGTGTAAGAGCCAGAGGCGATGGAGGACACCAAGAAAACAAGTCCCTCTAATTCAACATGATCAAAGCTCATATGAACCCAGAGAGACTGAGGCAGCACACACAGGGCCTTCACGGGTCTGTACCAGGTCCTTTGTGCATATAGTATGGCTTCCCAGTTTAATATTTTTATGGAATTCCTGAGAGTACAAACGAGTGGGTCTCTGACTCTTGTCCCTTCTTTTGGGCTGTTTTCCTTCTGTTTGTATTGTCCAACTTCAATGTGATATTTTTGTTTTGTCTTACTATATTTTATTTTGTTCCTTTTAAAAATGAATGAATGACAGCTAGAGTCTCATAGTTAAATTTTGAGTTGTTTAGGAATCAAGAGGGTGTTATAGATCTAAGAAGATACTCTTAAAAGTGTGTTGCAAGTTAGTATGAATGTTGAGTCAGATATAGACCTTTAAACTCATGGAGATGGTTAGATAGTAGAATGTTAAAGTCAGGGGCCAAATATGTATAAACTGGACATTGGGAAGGTATACTGGGCCATTTAACTCTCACAAATGTGACATATTTATATCTGTTGTTTTGTATAATACTGTTATAAGAGAAGGAACCATCTGTTGGACTGAAAGGGGAAACTTCTGGGGGGAAGAAGGTGGAAGGGCGGGATAGGAAGGCAGAATAGGGAGGGTTTTGTGACTGAGATGTAACTTGAAGAAAAAAATAAAGTATTTAAAAAAAATGAATGATTGAATGAAAATCTAGCCACCAGGGTAAAGGTTAACATTTATACATTACATTTCTGTCATTTATGGGAGAGGGAAAATCAGTTTTCTCCACTTTAGTGGTATTTTGTTTTGTTTTGATTTTTTGTTTATTTTCTTTTGGGGATGGTGCTTTATTTTGATTTCTTGGTTTGGGGATTTTTTTGTTGTTTTTGTCTGTTTCTTGAGAAAGAACTTAAAGTTGGATGAGGAGGGATGGGGATGGGGAGGGAATATGATCAAAAGATATTTAAATTGAAAATCATTTAAAAAATAAGACTAACCATCATAGAAATGAACTGTAATTTGTAAATGCAAATTAACTCAATAAACAATGTGTGTAACAAAGGAAAGGTCTTCCACATGACCAAAACTTCCATATGTAGCTCTTAAGCTTTGTGAAACACTCTAATGTTTCCCTGTATCCAGCTACCTAAGAGGTGGTTTATTTCTATGATTATTCCTGGTAGACAGAAAGACATTAATTTAAAAAAATGACAGCTAGTCAAAAATCAAACATTAAAGAGAAATCAACAGGGTTATGAATATGATAAAATGTATTATACATGTATAAAATTATTCTTAAATTGTTAATTTTATTTAATTTTTGAATATATGGATATTTTGTCTACATAGATATCTGTGCACCATGTGTGCCTTGTGTGTACACTGACCAGAAGGAGGCATCAGAAACCCTGGAACTAGAGTTACAGATGGTTGTGAGCCACTGTATGGGTGTTGGAAATCAAATTTAGGTCCTCTGAAAGCCAAGATTTTGCTCGTAACTACTGAGCTATCTGTCTGGTGTCAACACTACCCTTAATTTTAAAAATTACCCATCAATGTTACTTTTTGTCACTTGTCTTTGAAGCTATAAACAATTTCCCCTCCATGAATTAAGAAACTGTGTGCAGAAAACAGGGAAGGAGAGAGAGAGAGAGAGAGAGAATAGTATAGAAATTTGTATTGAGTTACATAAATCTCATCCCAATGTCAATGAGAGATAGAAATGTCTGATTAAGAGATTTTATAAATAGTTTGTAAATCAACAGATTGAAAATAAATTCTAGTAGAGTCTTAGACTCAACATAAGACCTAAGTATAAACAGAAGGCTTCTAATCATAGCTCAGACATTTGAGGCCATTAGTATACACCAGGGAAGTATGAGTGGTTACAGTGAAGCGAGACCGATGCATATGTTAGTGCCTATGATTAGGGTAGAAAAAAAGTCACTCTGTGACTTTTTTGTTCTGTCAAGCTCTCTCAGAAGCGAAGCAAGGTTTTGTGATTATGATTGGTCACAGATAGTTGGGACAATCGGATAATGTGTTCTAGCATTTGGGGGAATGTGGAGGCAGCTGGTAGGAAATAGTGACTATAAATACCACCACAAAATCCCCAAATAGATGATGCTGTGGATGGATGGATTCTTGTATATTCATGTAAGCATCTCTGAAGTGCCTCTGGTAGCCCATGCTCAGGACTGACCATTGGATGATATGGTCATGAGTAATAGGTCACACCTCTCAGTCCAGATGGGATTCATGGTCATAGAACTCAGGGTGTTTTCCCTCATTTGGAACTGTCTATTGAGAACTCCATAAGGAGAATTCCTGGTGACATCTATCAGAAACACTTTGGTGATTCAAAACAGCTGATACCTATCTTGCCAAATACATTGGAGAGAGGAGCCAAGGACGCATGACCCATAAGGCACAAGCCCAAACAGTGCATACTCAGCTCCCTCCCTGAGACAGGCCAGCTCCAGCTGTCCCCATGCTGGTCCTCAGGATGCTCACACTATGGTGTTTTCCTCATGGCTTTCTTAGATGACACAATCGACTGACTGTTCAGGTATTATCTAGGTTATCCTAGATGACCTGGGTAGGCCTAATGTAACAAGAGCTCTTGAAGGCAGGAAAGCAAGGCAGAAGAGCAAGTCAGGGTAATGCAAAGCATGAGAAGAATTTAGTTTGCTGTAGTTTGCTTGGAGGCGTAGGAACCCCATCACCTGAATCCAGATGTTACTTCTACATGTGTAAGGAACTAGATCTGCCAACTTCAAGCAAGGAAGAGCATCTAGGCACTGGAACCTGGAATTCTTAGCCCAGTCAATGCATTGATTCCAGCATGGTCAAACTCTAAGCACAACCTCTAACCATGGTATATCATACTTTTGACTTAAAAACCCTGTGCAATAATTAGTAGGTTTGCCTTAGGCATCAATGATTGTATTTGTCTCATAGCAAACATAGCCAACATTCCCTGTTCTTTGGTGGATGTTTTTCATTCATCTGGCTCACTGACAGGGAAGGAGATCCTGACCCAAGCCACAGATGTCACAGGGAATGAGCAATGTGGGCCTAGAGAGACAGACACCGATTCAGAATGGGGGACAGTCAGACATGGGGTAACTAAAGAGGTGGAAAAGGAGAGTGAAGTGAGGGGCTAGAAGCAAGGGAGAAATGTAGGGATACAGTGGGATGACAGGAATATTCATCACATAACTGCCTGAGTCATGTGCATACCATTCCTAAGGAAAACTCTGCCCTATCCACTCTCAAAATATCAACAACTTAGATGAAAATGAGATCTGCCCACCCGTCCTCTGACACTGTTTCTATACCTGACCCTACTTTGGTACTGTTGCATTTCATCTTTCTCAAACATGGTGAAGCTTTTCCTTTCTTGAATTCTATTCTCTCTTCATTTTATATAGTGCTTTAATATTTATACCAATTAAAGTGCATCTGCATGCCTACACTTTTGCCCCTCAGGTGAGTGCCTCACCCAAGTGGAGAACATGCAAACCTGGATGGACAGTGAGGGCTCAGAGGCTTAGGCTGCACCAGGGAGTTACTTAATCCAGCTCAAGAGTATGTGTTTCTGACATGGCTAGCATAGGCATCAAGAAAACGGGCTCATTTTATTTCAGGAGCACAATGGGAAAGCTCTTATTTCTCTCCAATAACAAATTTCAATATAAAACTCTATGGATAATGGTGTCTTTATAAGTTGGCAGCTCAACTCCTAAACTTATCAACAGAAAAAAAATCCCATAATGTTGCATAAAGATTGGTGAATAATCAGCTTTATGTTCTCTCAGCCTGTCTCACACTACTTGGGAAGCTTGGATAGGAGGGTTGCGAAGAGTTCAAGGCAAGCTTGGGCCACACCTAGTTCCAACACACTGTGGGCAACAGTATGAGCTCCTGCGCCAACAAACCAAAATACATAGACTAATTAAATAATTAGTAACTTTATCATTCAATTCAAATCATTTCATTGTACGTATATATCTAGAGCCCATACTCTGGGCCTCCACACAGCTATAAAGAAAGATGAACTGAGCTTAAGGCTTTGGCAAACTTCAGGGAGAAATCAGTGAACATCATGAGCTTGTTAGCCCAGTGAGGTCACACTACTTCTGCAACGCCTAACAGCAGTCAGGCACCTTTCAGGGACCACCAACTGGAAGATATGACACAAGTGACAGAGTGGTGGCAGAAGCTTTTGTTCCTCCTTTGAAAGGCTACCACTTTTGTGGACTTCATTTTCTTTCCTGACAAAGCAATGGTGGTCTCCAAAATGTTACTCAAACAAACCAGCTCCCCAGTAGATGACTTGGGATTGAATTGGATCATTTTAACCTAAGGAGGATTCTTTCCCCCTCACATTCTAAAAATAGCAGGAGACCACATAGTTTGGACTTTGGATTATTTACAAAATGATTTGTCCCAATGGCTTCTTTGCTTTGTTAGCTGGAAGATAATATTATTCTATTGCCAGATGAGGGCTGATTCCTTCTCTCTGCAAGACACTTGACACAAAAGGTATTCCCAGGGTTAGCTGAAACCAGCAGCTTAAAAACAAAGAAAGAAAGAAACCAGTGGGTAGAAATTGTTACACATATTGATCAAAACAGAGGAAAAGTATATGCCATTTGCTTTGATAAACTTGCAACCTTTATAATCTGGGACTAGGGTATTTAAAGAGCAAACACTTGTTAGATGTAGAGAGCTGCGACGTGCCGCGCCCTAAAGATGGCGCCGGTTTCCGCCTTCCACCAGCCCGACGGTGAGCGCTCTCGGTGGTAAACAAGTCCATATTTGGCTAAGACCACTGATCTGGCTTGCTTCCGCATAAGTGGGCCTCTAAGATAGCACCACGTGGCTTTACTTGATTGGCTGTTCATATAGTATTTAGCCTGTGGGTTGGGTCTGCAAGGGTATTCAGAAGACTGTTTTCAAGGGATCTGAATAAACTGCTGGAGAAGAGCTTTTTCGAGTTGTGTCGTCCTTGCTGGTCGAGGAGGACGTGACAAGTGGTGGCCCGTACGGGGAAACAGAAAAGTCTCAGAACTCCTGCAGTCAGGGGCAGTGCACTGGTAAGTTCCCGGGATAAATTGGGACAATAAAGTTTCACGGAAATAGCGAACAAAAGATAAAGTTTTGTGGAAATTGCAAACAAAAGGTAAAGTTTCGCGGAAATAGTGAACAAAAGGTAAAGTTTCACAGAAATAGCGAACAAAGGGTAAAGTTTCGCGGGAAAACTGCGAACCGAAAATAAATTTTTAATCATGGGATTGTCTCAGTCACATCCAATTTTTCTGGCTCTTCAGGAGCTACTTTTAGATAGGAATTTGAAACTTAAGAAGTCAACCCTAGAGAGATTTTTGAATGAATGAGACTCCGTGGCTCCGTGGTTTGCGGTGTCCGGGAATCTTACAGTATCCTGATGGGACAAATTAGGCAGGGACTTGGATTTTGCTTGGGAGCAAGGGACTCTGAAGCATGGAGTATGACCGATTTGGAAGATGGTGAGAAGTTGTTTAGAAGATCAGAGATGCTGTAACGCAATCAAGGAGGGAGAATCAGCCTTGGAACTGCTGCAAGGGGAAAGATCTGAGCAGGCAGACAGTGAAAAGGGAAGTAACAAAGGCGAAAGATCTGAGCAGGCAGACAGTGAAAAGGGAAGCAAAAAGAAGGTCCCTCTCTATCCCGATCTTAGAGATTTTAGAGATTTTGAGGACTCAGAGGGCACAGATTCTGAAGGGGAGCTTTACGCTCTAATAGAACAGTTGAAGAGGACTGCTATTAGAAAAAGGGAAAAGACAAAGGTGAAAGAGAAAGACACATTGGTGGCAGTGGTGTAAGTGAAGCTGTTGCCGCAGTGCCTTCAACTCCCCCTCCATACTCAGAAGCCTTTCAGATAGATCAGGCTGTTCAGTCCCTGAAAGTAGGGAGATCTTTCTGCCTGGGGATGTGGACACAAGTAAGAACAGAATTACAGTTTGCCTATCTGGTATACCAAGACCCACAAGGGAACAGGTACGAGGAACCGCTCGATTTTAAGGTAGTTAAATCCCTTGCAGAGTCGGTTCGTACCTATGGCATTACCGCTTCTTTTACATTGGCTCAAGTGGAAGCATTAAGCAGACATTGTATGACTCCGAGTGATTGGAGTGGCCTGGCCCGCGCCTGCTTAAGTCCAGGGCAATACTTAGACTGGAAAGCTTTCTTGATTGAGTATGCCACTGAGCAAGCAGCCATTAATCAGAGAAATGGAAATCCAGCCTGGGATAGAGATATGCTGCTTGGGCAGGGGAGATTTGCCAACCAGCAGACAGGATATCCCAATCAGGTTTATGAACAAACAAACCAGACAGCTATCAAGGCTTGGAAATCCCTTCCTAACAAAGAGGAGGTGAGTGGGAACTTAACTAAGATTCTACGGGGCCCCATGGAGCCCTTTTCAGACTTTGTGGCACAATTGGTGGAAGCGGCAGGGAAGATTTTTGGTGACCTGGATGCTGCTATGCCACTAATAAAACAGTTGGTCTATGAGCAATGTACCAAAGAGTGTAGAGCCGCTATCACCCCTTACAAAAACAAAGGGCTAGAAGCCTGGATGAAAGTGTGTAGAGAACTTGGTGGGCCGTTAACTAATGCTAGTCTTGCTGCCGTGGTAGTACAGTTGACCAGAAAAGGTGGAGGAAGTCCAGGAGTTTGTTTTAAGTGTGGCAAGATGGGACACTTTAAAAGAGAGTGCCCCGGGTGAAGGAGTACAGAAAGTACAGGAAGTGCACAATGCACCAGGCGGCCGGGGTTATGCCCAAAATGTAAAAAAGGGAACCATTGGGCTAATGAATGCCGTTCAGTGACAGACATCCATGGCCAGCCTTTGACTCAAGGTTATGGTGGCACTCGTCCAAAAAACGGACAGCGGGGCCCACAACACCAGGGCCCACAAATATATGGGGCAGTAGAGAATCAGGACAAAGAACAGAATCAAGAGAGATGGCCAACCCTCCGCCATCCAAGAGACCGCGGAGAGCCACTTCAGGCTCAGCAGGATTGGACCTTTGCTCCACCACCAGACTCGTATTAAAGCCCCAAATGGGGGTTCAGTTAATTGAAACAGATTTTAAAGGACCGCTTGAACCTGGTACAGTTGGTTTGCTGTTAGGGAGGTCATCATCAGCTTTGAGAGGACTTATTGTCCATCCTGGAGTTATAGATCCAGATTATACAGGAGTGGTTAAGATCATGGTAGCCTCCCCCCGTGGTATAACAGCTAGCTCTCCTGGAGATAGAATTGCTCAGTTGGTCATGTTGCTGAGCTTACATGATCACTATGTGGCAAGGGATCGAGAGAGAGGAAAAGATGGTTTTGGGTCCACGGGTACGGATCTGACTTTTCTCTCCTTGGATTTGTACCAATGCCCTGTCTTGGAGTTAAATGTTGATGGTAAAAAGATCCTGGGCCTTTTGGATACTGGGGCTGATAGGAGTATCATAGCAAAGAAAGACTGGCCTTCAGGTTGGCCCGTACAAGCCTCTTCTCAAACACTTCAAGGCCTGGGTTATGCTAAGACTTCAGATATGAGTGCAAGATTATTAAAGTGGCAGGACCAAGAAAACCACTCAGGAGAAATGCAGCCATATGTACTTGAGCTCCCTATCTCCCTTTGGGGAAGAGACCTTTTAAAGAATATGGAATTTAAATTGAGTAATGATTATTCTGTTTCAGCCCAACGTATGATGCAAGATATGGGATATGCTCCAGGCTTTGGAATAGGAAAATATTTGCAGGGGCGGAAGAGTCCCATATCTATGCAGCAAAGACAAAAGAGACAGGGCCTGGGTTTTTCCTAGGGGCCACTGAGGAGGGCATTCCCATAACTTGGAAGAGGGAGGACCCAGAATGGGTTCCTCAGGGGCCACTTTCCTCTGTAAAATTGAATGCGGCCAAAGAGTTGGTGGATGAACAGATGTCTTTAAAGCATATAAAACCATCTGTATCTCCCTGGAATACACCTATCTTTGTCATTAAAAAGAAATCTGGAAAATGGAGATTGTTGCATGACCTGCGTGCCATAAATCAACAAATGCAGATCATGGGCCCGGTGCAACGCGGCTTGCCGCTTTTATCATCTTTGCCAGCCTCATGGCCCATAATAGTTATAGATATAAGAGATTGTTTTTTTCTCCATCCCTTTGTGTGCCAAAGATAGTGAGAGATTTGGATTTACTATTCCATCCTGTAACCATGAGGAACCTGATCAGTGGTTTGAATGGGTAGTATTACCTCAGGGCTTGGCAAACAGCCCCACTATGTGCCAACTGTATGTGGGGGAAGCCATTGCTCCCTTGAGAAAGAATTTTCCAGATTTGAGATGTGTTCATTATATGGATGATATCTTACTGGCAGCTAAGAGTGAGCAAATGTTAGATCGGGCCTATGAAGAATTAGTTCAATTATTAAAAATGAAAAGGTTGTTTATTGCTCCTGATAAGGTTCAAAAGGAAAATGTGGTTGATTATTTAGGAGCAAAGGTTGGACCTGAAAAGATAATACCTCAAAAGATTGAGATAAGAAAAGATAACTTAAAGACTCTAAATGATTTTCAAAGGTTGTTAGGAGATATCAATTGGGTAAGAGGCTATTTAAAGCTACCAAATTATGAAATAAGACCCCTATATGATATTTGGAAAGGTGATTCAGCACTTAATTCTCCTAGGCAATTAACAGGAGAAGCAAGAAAAGCTTTATGTAAAGTGGAAGAAAGGTTACAGAGTGCCTTCCTAAAGAGATGGCAGGAAGGACAGCCCATTGCATTGTGCATATTTGCCACCTATGGTCAACCTACAGGATTGTTATGGCAGGACGGACCATTATTATGGACCTATTCAAAGATTTCTCCAAAAAAAATCCATAGAACATTATCCCACTGCAGTTGCTGCTTTAGCCTTGAATGGTATCCAACAATGCTTGCAGTCTTTTGGAGTTGCTCCTGCCAGTATAATAGTGCCCTATTCCAGTCATCAAATTAAGATTTTCTGTGGCACTGTAGATGATTGGGCAATATTGCAATGTAGCTTTGAAGGAGTGATTGATAACCATTATCCTAAGCATCCATTGCTATCATTTTTTAAGGAGCACCCAGTGATATTCCCTAAGGTTACTTCAGCAGTACCACTTCAAGGGTCACCAAATGTGTTTACTGATGGCTCAAAGACAGGCTGTGGAGCCTATTTGATAGAAAGACAAGAGCCCATGCTATGCCAATTTCAACCGGGCTCCTCTCAAATAGTAGAGTTGAAAATAGTAATTGAGGTGTTTAAAAGATGTCAATTTGCATTCAATTTGATCTCAGATTCAGTCTATGTGGTCAACGCAGTGAAAGTATTAGAATTAGCAGGTCCTATTAAGAATAGTAGTACTGTATGTGCCTTATTACAACAGTTACAAGTTTTAATCTGGCAAAGGAAAAGGTGTTTTTATATTCAATATATCAGAGCACATACAGGATTACCTGGACCATTAAGTAAGGGTAATGATAAATTTGATCAATGGACTAGGATGACATGCATTTTTTGGAGCTCATTCCTGGACCAAGCCAGACAGTTTCACCAATTATTTCATGTAAATGCCAGAACTCTACAGCAAAACTTCCATTTGTCTAGAGCAGATGCTAGACAAGTGGTTTTGGACTGTCCTCAGTGTGTGATTCATCATCATCCTCCCAGTGTGGGAGTGAACCCTAGAGGGTTGATGCCACTCAAAATCTGGCAAATGGACGTTACCCACATTTCAGAGTTTGGAACCTTAAAATATATTCATGTATCTGTGGATACCTGCTCAGGTATCATACATGCTACACCTATGAGTGGAGAAAAGGCTCGCAATGTCATAGGACATTGCTTAGAAGCCTGGGCTGCATGGGGAAAACCACAGCAGCTGAAAACGGACAATGGACGAACCTATACGGCTCAGTCCTTTGTCTCCTTCTGCAACCAGATGGAGGTACAGCTTAATCATGGACTACCATATAATCCTCAAGGACAAGGAATTGTGGAGCGTGCTCATCGCACCTTGAAAGAATGTTTGCAAAAACAGAAAGGGGGAATAGGCCAAAGCCATACCCCCAAGGAGAGAATGTCTTTAGCCTTATTTATTTTAATTTTTTTTTCAATTTGGATGCTCAAGGCCGCTCAGCAGCGGACAGACATCAGGATTCCCATGGTCCATCTAAAGGCATGGTGAAGTGGAAAGATATTTTGACAGGTTCTTGGCGAGGGCCTGACCCCATGCTAACATGGGTGAGAGGGTTTGTTTGTGTTTTTCCTCAGGATCAACAAGATCCAGTGTGGGTGCCTGAATGCCTTGTGAGGAAGATTCATTATGAAGACCTTCCTAAGGATCCTGGTGATAGTAGCAGTGAGTATGTCAGGAATGACCAAGCCGAGATGGGGGATACTGTCGATATTCCCAAAGCCGATGCTGGTCAGACATGATGCAACTGTTTCCACGCTTATTTAGCAGTAATAGAAGCTTAGGCTTACCCTACCTTCCCTTTGATGATCAGAAAAGCCCTATAGAGGGTAATAGAAATGTCAGCTTGAAGGGTAGTCTATGCTTTTTAATGAGCTTCAATAGGTCAGATGATACAGAATGCATTAAATTGTCTCAGCAGTCAGCAGATTTTTTTACCACAACTGAGGTTTGGGGGTAGGAGTGGTGGTTTGTTTT
>CAJQZJ010000705.1:2336369-2350696 GCA_907164525.1 Lophiomys imhausi | reverse complement strand
TTTTTTACCACAACTGAGGTTTGGGGGTAGGAGTGGTGGTTTGTTTTCGGGCAACGGTTCTCGCCTTGAAGGATGGTGGCCCACACGAGTCTCTGACCGGGACCCCCCCAGACAGCCACGCTGGGCACCTTTTGGTAGAGGATCCACAGGAGAGGAAGGACCTTTTCCCTGGACTGGATGTCAGGAGCGCAGAGCAGTTTGGGTTCAACAAGATTATTTTTCCTTTAGCCCCATGATTAGTAATATAGTGAATAAGTCTTGTACAGGAATGCTTGATATATCTACTAGGGATCCTCAGCAGACAGACACCAATCCTTTTGATTTGTGGCTTTTGTGTGGGGTAAATGGAAGTTGGATGGACTTGGGACCTGTCATTATGCTTGGGGGAGGAATTTATCAAAGAGGTAATTTTTCCCTAAGTTCCGCTACCAAATTGGATCTTTCTAGCGGTAGTGGCTCTGGTACTTGGAATTCTTTGTTTCATTCTTACTTCAATAAGACCTTTTCAGCCTCGCCAGTATGTCTCTGGCCTCCTTTTCTGTGGATTGTAAGTAATGGGAGTGCATCCTTGGGTGAAGAAAAGTTAGTATGCACTCCAGGCATATGTTTTTATGCCCTATGCTGGAATGCCACAGCCTTTCCTGTGGCTGTGGTGACTAGAATGCCTCAATATGTGCCAGTTCCTGTAGAGGCCCCTAATACCATGATGCTATTCAGGTTTAAAAGAGATTTTTGCATCACTGCACCTATTGTTACTGCCATCACTATTGCTGCTGGGGGGCTACTGCCTCAGATATTGCCTTGTCTAGTTCTATACAGACTGCCAATGGCCTGAATAACATCTCAGCCACTGTAGCACAGGCATTGGATACTCAGACCTCTATGAATTCTCATCTCAAAGGAGGCCTTATGATAGTTAATCAACGCATAGATTTAATACAAGAACAGATTGATTCTCTTTGGCAACTAGCACAATTGGGGTGTGAGCGGAAAATGCAAGGTTTGTGTGTTATTTCCGTGCAGTATCAAAATTTTACAAAGGCTGCTAATTTGTCTAGACAATTGTCAAAGTTCCTCTTACAGGATTGGTCGGCTGAATTTGAAAATTTGATGAGAGAGCTGAGAGCGACAATTGTCCACATCAACTCCACTCGGGTGGATTTGAGCCTGGCTACTGGTTTGACTTCCTAGATACAGACGGCTATGGATCATCTTAAGGAGTGGGCGGGCGTAGGCTCTTTGGCGATACTAATGATACTAGCCTGTCTGGTTTGCCTATGGTGCATCTACAAAATGAGAGCCACACAAAAGCATAATGCAGCCATGATTATACAGGCCCTTGTCGCCATTGAGGCGGGCCAGTCCCCTCAGGCATGGCTCGCTGCCATGAAGCCTTAAATCTTCACTGAGCATAGTCCCTGCCCACTGAGGTATTCGTTCCATGGATATTAGGGTCTAGCAAGTCAATGACGGAGTAGACGGGTAAGTCTCGGCCACCTAAGACAGGGCAGTCCCGAGTGGGGAGGCTGTCACAGAGACGGGTAAGAGTTTGAGCACCGCCCTCCTACAGGCTCAGGCCCACCGTGAGATCCCCAGATAGAGGGATTACGAAGCCTTTCCAGGGACTTCTATCTACTTTAGAAAAAATAAAAAAGGAGGAACTGTAGAGAGCTGCGACGTGCCGCGCCCTAAAGATGGCGCTGGTTTCCGCCTTCCACCAGCCCGACGGTGAGTGCTCTCAGTGGTAAACAAGTCCATATTTGGCTAAGACCGCTGATCTGGCTTGCTTCCGCATACGTGGGCCTCTAAGATAGCACCACGTGGCTTTACTTGATTGGCTGTTCATATAGTATTTAGCCTGTGGGTTGGGTCTGCCCGGGCATTCAGAAGACTGTTTTCAAGGGACCTGAATAAACTGCTGGAGAAGAGCTTTTTCGAGTTGCGTCGTCCTTGCTGGTCGAGGGGGATGCGACAGTTAGTTTTAAGCAATCAGCATCTGATTATCGCTTAATGACTGAACTCTCTTGAAGGCGCCATAATAATTAAAATGCCAAAGAAGAGGAGAGGGGGGAAATGTCATAGGAGAATTTGAATTTTTAAACGCCTTCGTTAAAGCATGTGAAATCTAATATTCTGTCTGCAAAATGAATTATTTCCTTTTCACTAAGCAGTCAGTTAAAAAAAATCTCTGCTAATTCAACAGAATGAAGTGTATGAGTCAGCCTACCCCATGAAAACATGAAGTCATTCATATTGTGATTATGCTCTTGACTTTATGAGTTCAAGTAGAAATTATGCAAGGCTTTTACACTCTGTACCTGATGAAGACTAAAATGTATGGAAATTGTCCTGTAACTGCAGGATCACCAGGCAACGCAGCAGCTGGAGAGAAACTCATGAACTATTCTCCCAGCTGTAAAGGACTTCCAAGCTAGCTCCTTTACTCATTGCTGTAAAATAATATCCAACATTAAGCAAGTTAGTGTAGGAAAGACATTTTGTGACTCACAGTCTGAGGGTACTTTCATCAAGGGAAGGTGTGGCAGCCAGAAGAGCTTTCAGCTGTGGTAGCAGGGTTGTGAGGCTCTTGGCTTACATCTTAATAGCCCAGGAAACAAGAACAGGGCAGGAAACAAGATCCATCCTCTAGCAACCCACTTCCTCCAACTAGGTCTCACACATACAAGGAACCACAGCCTCCCAAAACAGTGTTACCAGCTGGGGACCAAGTGTTTAATTCTATAAGCTGTAGCATTTGGAACATATTTCATGCCCAAACCATAACAATAGCTCTCAGTTACTTGGTGGCACTAGATGATCAAGGATAAGTCTATCAACTCTCTGTGTCCCTGAGAAACAGTCCCAGGAAGATGATAAGGTCCCATCATAAATCAGTACAGATACATTTATCTCACTGAATGATGTCATTCCTGTAACCTATAGCCTACCCTGCTCTGATGAATGACCTCAAACTTTGTTGACAAGGAAGCTGTTCTCTGGCACCATAAAACAAAAAAGAAGGAACAATCCTGGAAGCCAGCATGCCTACTTGATCATTACAGATCCAAACACTGTTACTATACTGGACAGTAACAGATGCCTGTAGCAGGACACAGAGGAAGAGCACTGTCTCCGGAGCCCTGGAAATGACATCACTGCACCTCGTCTAAGGTTGCAGCCTGTAATCATGGCTAGCGGCTCTCCTCACAACTGCTTAATGGAATCATTTCTGATGCATTTAAACCCCTAAGATCTGGTCCCACCAGAGAGATCCTGATGTGGTTGCAAGCAATGCTGTGACCTGGGCATAAGGATTAAAAACAACAATAACAACAACAACAACAACCAAAGCAAATACCCTTTTTTTACTTCTTGCTTTGGGTTTTGTTTGTTTTTGAGTTTCAGAATCTACAGTTCAGGCTAGCCTAGACCTCACTATGGAGACCTGAATGGCCTCAGTCTTCCTGCCTCACCTGTAATTCTGCACACGCTAGAATTACAGGTGTGAATCATCATGCCTGGTAAATTTTTTGTTTGTTTTGTGTGTGTGTGTGTGTGTGTGTGTGTTTTAAATCACAAGTGATGCTAACATTCAGAGGAAGTTGAGAACAACCAGAATAACACTGACTGGTTTTTGGCAATTTCCAGAAGTTAGCAAATGTCAAACATTAGGAAGTTGCTTGTAGCTATTGTTAATATGACCACAATGCAGAAAATTTAGATTTCATCAATAACAAAACACTGATCCAGGCAGGGTGGGCCTCACCTATAATCTTAGCACTGGGGAAGATGATTGTGAGTTTGGAGCTAGTCTGGCCTACACAACAAGGCCTTGTTTCCTCCCTTAATTAGCTACTTAATTTTTTAAAACAATAAGTCAGGAAATACCAGTGGAGCCAAAGATTGCTTGAGATAGGCACAAAACATGAGGAATAGTATAAATAGTTATTTGATTGATAGCAGGACTGAGGGTTGGGGAGATAGCCTAGGAGGTAAAATGCTTCCTGCTCAAAAATAAGGCCCTAGATTTGTAACACCAGCATGCATATAAAAGCTGGAAGTCATGGTAGTGCCTGTAACCTCAACCCCAGTGACAGAGACAGGCAGATCCCACCAAACAGTGAAGTCCTAGCTCAGTGAGAGACCCTGTCTCAAAAACTGAGGTGTAGACATGATTGAGGAAAACATCTGACATCAACCTCAAGCTTCCACGCTTCCACATGTGTCTGCTTAGGCAACTGTGAGCACACACACACACACACACACACACACACATCTCCCTCAAACCCTCCACATTTAAAAAAGAGGAGTAAGTCTAGTCTTTGGCAAGTATCTCAATGTTGATACTATTCCACACTTATTTATTTTTGGTTGCTTGATAAAACATAGAATCTCTAGCAAAAGGTAAATTTGTGATAAATAATAAATACTGTGGTTCCATGAATACTTTAAAAATTGCGTGGGGTGATAATTTATCCCATGAAATTTATATTATGTTCTAAATCATACATATGATTCTTATGTATACTAAAATTATTTACCTAGAAATAAGCTTTATCCTATATGCTGCATTTTTATTTGCAATATATGGCAACTTTGTACACATGAATCCTACATGTACTCAGGAGCATATATACTGTGTTATATCTGTGTGTGTTAGCTGCAAACATTTAGCATACTGTGGCACATATTTCTTTCCCAGAAACTACTGCTGGAGGTACCCTGGAACATAATAAAGAGATTTTAAATGGGTGGAATCTTTACTGTCCTGACATTCTAGCAACTTGCACACAGAAAGTCTTTGAAATATCCTTTATATCCAAGAGTTCTGCAACTATGGATTCAGTCAATCCAGGATCAAAAATGTCTGCAAAAAAAATTCAAAAGCATTGCAAAAACACAATTTGAACTAACATCAAGCTGAGAATATACACACATACCACCTCCTTCCCTCTCACTCTCTCAGTCTCTCTAATATTTACATGAGTACTATTTACCTGGAGTCCAATTTCTGTGCAATGTAGTCAGGCAATGTATAGCTGCCTCTGTACTGAACACATATCAAGTGTAGTGTCATTATTCCATAAACACGAGAATTTACATAGCATTTAAGTTTTATTGGGTATTATAAGTAAGCTAGAGACTGTTTATAGGATGCTAGAGGACGACTGCAAACACTGCACCACTCTAGAATACACTGTGAACAGCAGCCACTTCGAGGGAGTCCTAGAGCAGATGCTCCATAGATGCTGAAGGACAACCATACTCAAACTAAAAAAAAAAAAAAACAAAACAGGAGCTGGGGAGATGAGGCTTTGTAGGTGAAAGTGTTTGCTGTGCAAGGTTCACTATGTGAGTTCAGGTCCCTGGAGGTCAGGTCAAAAGCTGGCTGTGGCAACAGACATCCCCATTCCCAGCCCTCCTACAGTAAGATGGAAGATGGAGACAGGAGAATCACTGATAGGTTTATGGACTAGCAAGCCTGCAGTATCCAGCAGAGTGACAGAAACAAAAGACTCTGCCTGAAAACAAGGTGGAACGTGAGAACCAACTGCCAAAATTTGTCCTCTGACCTTCACACATACACTACAGCATGATCACATCTGTACACACAAAAAGACACCCAATACATAGATAAAAACATTTTAACTTAAACAATAGCGAAATAAACTGTTAATTCAAGTGTTAAAAATTGTTTATAAGATTAATGGTTAATTAGGGACATTCATTATAATAGAGAAGGGAGTGAGGTAGTTTTATAACAAAATTGAAGTTGAAGATGGCCAATACATAAAAATTTATTATAAAACATGACTAGAAATGGCTTAGCAGCCAAGATAAGAAGGTAAGCTCAATCTTTTTCTGGGTTCTTTATCTAATAAAAGAGTAATGATTTCTGAGAGAGGAAACACCCCACCTGGCCATGGCAATGAGGTTCATGGTTTATTGTTTGTTGTGGTACTAAGGATAGAAGAAGATCTTTGCATATGGTGGACAACACCCTGCCTTGGAGCTATAAATCCACAACATTCATATGCCACTGTTCTAATTAATCAACTAAGACTCACAGGACACCATAGAAGACCGTGTTACTGAAAACAACAGAAGCATGCAGAGTTACAAACACTGTAAAGATGTCAAGAAGTACATATTCAAAATATGTTTAAGGAAGAAATTCTGGTCTCTAATAGTTTTAGAACCTTTAAGGAATATAATTACAGCCCATTGTCTTCTAGAATCTTTTTTTATTCCTATGTCATATATTTTCCCACCCTTCAGATCACTTAGAACTTTTCCCCAGCAACTTCCAACCTCTGTCTTTTTCAATTCATCAATTTTTCCAGACCAGGGGCTGGAGACTGGTGAGACACTGCCCTGGACTCCTCCATGCAGCTCCATGTATCCCTGCCTTTGGAACAAACTTATTCTGCCCACAGCAAACCATACATGCTGCATCTGGCCAAGGCCGAGGCCAGAGGTAGCAGTCTCTTCCTGAGAATATTCTAGATGAAAGAACCAGAATAACTTTCAACTGATGTGGCTTGTGCTTTTTGTTACCTTTTTAATTTGCTTTCCTATTTTGAAAAATTTAAATGGAGAAATCTATTGGAACCAAACAGCCTCTGGACTTGTTCTGTGAATTGTGTTTGTTATTGAAGAGAACAAAGACATTTGGGGGGTTGTTTCATTTTCTTCTTCTCCTTTTTTTTGGACATTTTTTTTGAGGAGTATATAAGAAGTTGCTCAATACCAGAAAATTATTTTACATGAAAAAGTGTAGGCCAGCTAAAAATTCTGCCTTTAAGGCTATTAGCAATAAAAAATGAAGTATTAGAGAAAGTCAGGATAATATGTTCAAAAACAACATATACATGTGCAAAAGCTTGAAAAAAAACAAATAAAAATAAGAAAATAAATGTTAATTAAGATGTAGAGGAAGGGGAACTCTTATTTACTATTGATGGGAGAATGCACTTGTGCACCCAATTTGAAAAATCAGTATGGAGAGTGCTTAAGTAAATAGAAAGCATAACTCAGTTATTATAGAGGAATTTTAATCCAGCAACATGGCTACTCTGGCTGGAATACAGACATGCCTTTAATCCCAGGAGACAGAGGCAAACACATGTGAGTTCAAGGCCATCCTGGTACAGTACAAGTTTCAGATAAGACAAATCTTAGGTCCAAACCTGGTGGTACCATCTTTAATCCAAGCACTTAGGCGACAGAGGTGTGCAGATCTCTGAGTGCTGTTCAGAGAGTTTGGTTGAATTAGTGAGTTGAGAGGCAGTGAAGTGAAGTTGAGTTTGTGGCAATTCAGTTCATGGAATTCAGCAGTTTTATATGGAGAGTTTTACAGAGAGAGGTTGAAGAGAGAACAGCTAGACATGAGTGAAGACAGAATGAGTGAGAGAATAAGAGGGATAAGAGAATAAGAATAATAAGATAGAAGATTAGAACAGATTGCTAGAGTTAGTTTGAGGCTAGGCAGAGCAATTCAGAGAAGCTCAGAGAAGCCAGATTGAATCATTCAGCTTAGAGAGAAGTTTGAGCCAGAACATCTGAATCGAACCAGCCAGCCAGAGTTCAGAAAGAGCTAGAAAGGTTGAGCTTATTTAGCAGTAAGTCTCAGAGGCTGAAAACATTCTTGGCCTAGATTGGATGGAATAGAGGTTAGAAGCTTCCCAGACTAGGCCTAGGTTAACAGATAGGGGCAGTAAGCCTCTAAGACAACATTTAGATCATGAGAATAAAAGTTACTTTTTTAAGTTATAGCATTCGTGAGTATATACTTGGAGGGCTCTAAGTCTTGCCACAGAAAGACCTGCACATTCATGTTAATAGATGCACTATTCACAATTTCAGGGGAGTGGAATGGCCACTAAAAGATGAAAAAATAAAGACAATATGGTACACAGACACAAGGGAATTTTTTGGAGCCATAGAAAAATATAAAGCCATGACATTTTCAGAATATTCAGTGGAAGTGAAGATTACTGTGTTGAATGAAGTCAGATAAACTTAAAATTATATATATATGTATGTATGTGCGTTGATGTGTGCATGGTGTAGCTCATGAAACTAGAAAGAGGATATTGGAGAGAAAGAAGAAACCTTAAATGAGTACGTCTTAGGATTTCAATTGCTGTGAAGAGACACCATGACCAAGACAACTCTTATAAAGGGAAACATTCTAGTGGATCTGGCTTACAGTTTCAGAGGTTTAATCCATCATCATTGTGGTGGGAGGCACGGCAGCTTGCAGTCAGATATGGTGTTGGAGAAGGAGCTGAGAATTCTACATCTTGATCTCAAGGCAGCTAGGAGGACACTGGATTGGTTTCACACTGGGCTTAGCTTGAGCATTTAAGACCTCAAAGCCTCAAAGCCCTGCCTCCACAGTGACAAACTTCCTCTAATAAGGCCACACCTCCAGTAATAAGGCCACACCTCCTAATGGTTACACTCCATATGGGCCAAGCATTCAAACACATGAATATATGGAGGCCAAACCTATTTAAACCATAGAAGGGGGAAGAAAGAGACTACAGTGGGATCAGTTTGGCATAAAAGCTGAAAGGGAAATGATGTGGGAGAAGGAAGTGAATCAGCCAGGGGATCAGAGAATACTAAGTAGGGCACTAAGGCAGGGAAAAATAAGAACAAAGTATAATGATACATAGGCATGGAAATATGTTATGAAACACATTGCTTGGTATGCTAACTTAAAAGGACTTATTAAAAAATTTAAACACATTTAGACTTAAAGACAAAATTGAGATTAGATGATAGATGTATACATATATGTGTATACATGTATGTATGCATATATACACCGATAACATATATAAAATAGTGTGCATATTTGTATATAATAAGGAAGTCAAGATGTCTTCATTGATTTAGATCATTACATATAAGTAAGACCAACTTGAGAACTTGATTTGTTTGAAGTTGGCCTCATCCTCCAATCCCAATCTCCAATCATAGCTCACATAAAAATCTTTGTTGAGCCTACCACACATCCTACATGTTGAGGAACTTTTCTTTAAGAAGAGTGTTCAGGTATGACACAACCGTCATCACCCCCAAAGTCCACACTGATTGTGGTTTTGAATTCCAGGGGGGTAGTGTTCAGAGAACTTGAGAGGTAGGGGACTTTAGGTCACTAAAGGTGTACCCTCAAAAGACATTGTAGGGTTCTTTGATACTTCTCATGAGATTCCATAAGTTCTGGGAAGCCTCTTGTTACATGAACAAACCTGACCCTTCTTGCTCTCTCTGTTTCCAGGCTCAAAATGTGATCTATTGCTCTAACACAAGCTCATGCCAATGACATCTGCCATTTGCTGGGTGGTCCTCAACAGAATGGCATACCACATACCCTTCGTCCTCCAAAAACATGAGCTAAATAAATATTTTCTCTTTGTAAAGTTATCTCCCTCAGATAATTCAATATAATGATGAAATTCTAATAAAATTTCCAGTGACAACATTAATTTCCCTACCACCATCAAATTCCTGCTCATCTTTCAAAATTCAGATTAAATACCTAAAGAAACCTCCCAAGAATAAATCAGGCATGGATCTTAGCTAATGTGGCATTTTATACATATCTACAGCTCTTTTCCCCGTGTATGACTCTGTTTCCTATTTTAGACTGCACAAGTTTCATTCTGACTTTTCTCATTTGGGTTGAGACAGGATCAAGCCAAAGTCTAAAATGCATTGACCAGATAAAAGAGAAGCCCAATATATTTAAGTAATATAACTTACCCTTCAAAACAGTATTTCTGAGACCTCACTTGGAAACAAGTTATAATTTCAATTACTTGTATATTAACATATGTTATAAATGAATTCTCAAAATGAAAATAAGTTCATTTAATTTGATAGACTCCAATTCTTCAGTCAGAGAATGAAGGATTGAGGCTATTCTTCTTGAATATTTTTTCTGGTGGCTCTGAAGGGGTGGGGACAGAAAGAAAGAGGAAGAAAAAGAGGAAGGAAAAAAAGTGTTTAAATTAGGTCCAAATTTATTTCTTTATTTATTTGGTAAACGTGATGCAGTTATAACTTTTATTACACATTTCATTGATTGTAGATAATAGGCATTATTTAAATGTTTTTTACTCTATTGATTTAAAAATAGCATGAATTAGAAAAATAAATAAATCACATTCTATTACCAAGTTGCAATCTACAAGCCATTCTTTTCACTTTTTTAGTTCTCTCTCAATTTAGTAATCCTTTTATTTTATTGAAAATAAAAAAATAAGGTATGAATAATTTACAGTAGCTGGTTGTTCTAACTTCAGTGGAGCCTATATTTGGTCTGTTTTTTTCCTGGTAATTAATGTCAGTTATAAAGGCCAAATCACTGGACTGTGACATCTTCACTTTATACATTTGTTTTTGGTTCATCCTTTTCTCTGAGTACTGTGGAAAGGCAACCAAGTCACATCACAGAGACATCCATTTGCTGAAACATGGGCAATGTGGACAGAATATCAAACTGGCCTCTAATTTTATATCTACCTGTCAATTAGCACAGGTCACTGTGACCTCATCGGAGAAGTGTCTTTGTGAGGTGAATGTCAGTTAACCCAGACACTCACAAGTGGTTTAAATGCAGAGGACAAGTGTCAGGGGTGTGTTCAGCCACAACTATGTAGCTATAACACCTTTCCTCCCTGAAAGGCCAAGGGACTACTGTGGGAAAAAAGGGGGCAGAAAATTGTAAGGGCCAGAGGTTGGTAAGGACATGAGCAAGACAGTGTCTTCTCAACACAATGGGCCTCTGTTCCCATGAACTCACTGTGGTTGCCTGTAGAAGATCAAACCAGTCAACACTCTAGCTTAGAGTCTCCCCCACCCCTGACTGAAGGAGCTATGGACAGTTTGATGAGTTCTAAGGTTGACAGAGCCAGGTTTCTTCAAGGACATAGCCTTTGGTAATCCAATCACAATCGAGTGGATGGACTCAACAAGAAGAGTATATATATTAGCAGCACACATTGGACTCTGTGGGGAAGAAGGAGGAAGAGGAAGAGGAGGAAAAGACAAAGTTGAGAGGGAATGGGGAGGTAGATGGGTCTGGAAAGAATTGAGGAGGGAGTTTGGGTAAATATGAACAAAATACATTGTAAGCATGTATGAAATTCATCAAGAATAAATTAAAATATAGTTTAAAAGCTAAAAAAAAATGAGAGGCTATAAAAGCATAGAGAAAACTGTGAGCTAGTCTTAGAGAATGTCTAGTCAATTTATTCTCTTATTCTGGCCTGATAAATGAATGAGAGAGGCAGGTGGTATATTTCCATATAGTTTTGCCTGCCTCCCCCTTCAGACAACTAAGGAACAAGAACAGCAAAAAAAGTTCAGTCTCCTGATGGCCTGAGGAACTATCTGGGAAATAGGGGACCTATATGCTCATCTGATTCCTATACTTGCTTACATGCCATTCAGGTCCCCTTACTCAAGGTCTGAGTAAGGAAGACCAGAATAGAGGTCAACCCTGGCCAGAGCTAGCAGTAGCTAGTTTTTGTTTTCTGTAATTTTACAAGAGATCTATGTGAACACTCCAGGACTACACTGATGCATATTAGGTCTCCTCTGGCTCTCAGTTCATATATCACTAGCTCATAGTTCTTTCTCAGGGCTAGCCTCCAGCTAATGCCTTAAGATATTCTCTGTATTACTTGTAGGTTTCTTTCAATGCCATCCAAGCTACTGTCCCTAGCAACTTAACATGTGTACTTACTGGTCCTAATATTTTTCTTCTACCAAATGGCATGACCATTGTTAACTGTTCCTGAGGCATGTTTGCATATCATTATAGTCTTTTAACTAGCATAGAATCCTTCTCATGGAAACACTAGGTGAGGGTACTTATACCAAGGGCCTACATCATTTCTGGCAACTGCATAAATGTACACAGCTTGCTAATGTCTTGCTTAATTTATATGATTTTCATGTCTATTTTGGCCAACTGCACAGGTCCTCCCCTGGACTCTGTATACTCACTCCCATCCTGAACAGCCATCAAAGTTGGGTTTGGTTCACATAATCCTGCTTCATTTGTTCTTTGATCTTCTTGGTTAAATCTCTTGTTAGTCCCAACAGATGCCTACAGCTTGTCTGCAGGGTACACTTGAACAGATGTCCAGGATAATGATATGGGAGGTTCTTCATTACCTACCTACACTCTTCTGGAGTGTCCTCTAGGTCATATCCTCTGAGCTAACCCATACTCAATTCCTCTGGAAAGCTGACCAAATTCTTGACCTACTAAAATATTGCTGCCCTTTCTCAGTGTCTTAAATACCCTAGCATCATGCAGATAGAGATGGGTCCTTAATTTGGTTGCTGTTTCCTGAACCCCAAGGCCAAGGTTACACTTTCCTGCTCTGTGTTTCTACAGGTCTATATCCAAATATTTACTAAAAGATGAAACATATCATGGTGTGCTCTGTAGGGATTTCTCCTGAATGGTATCATTTCCCCCTGGAGACTCATGGGACTAAAAATAAATCTTATAAGTCTCAGGAAAGCGCTGAAACTTACATTAACAAAACCCACACCCAGGGTTATACATAAAACTATATTGTTGGGGAGAAGAGACTCTAACCAGCTAAGCTTCTTGCATGTCTTGCAGAAAGTTACAGGGATGCAGTTTTTGTGAATCATCACTCATTCTGGGGTAGATCTCTTGGTTATATTGCTGCATTTGAGTCATCTATGATCCTGTTAAAAATCCTTTAGCAATGCTTTCATGTTTCACCATTATGGGTGCTGGTGGAAGTGTTGCTTTGGTCTGTCATTGGTGTCACATCTGGAATAAATGGACACGTGTCCATGTCTCATGTCAGTGAGAGTTAGTGTCCTCATTACTCAGTTATTTATTCCCAGTCAGAATTCTTGAGAACAGAATAGTGCTAAGCCTGTATGCCCAGTGATGAACAGAGAACCTGATGAATAAAGTAAAAGAAGGAATGAATAAAGTGTTTCATGAGCAGGCAATAGAATCCATGTCAGAGACACTCCCCTCTTGCTTTATTGCTAGGGGATCTGCATGAAGACCAAGCTACCTATCGGCTACATGTGTATAGGGTGCCTAGATCTAGACTATATATGCTTTTTGGTTGGTGCTTTAGACTCTGTAAGCCTCCCGGGGCCTAGGTTGATTGGGTCTGTTGGTCTTCAAGTGGAGTTCTTGTTCCCTCCAGATCCCTCTCTTCTATAAGTCTTCCAGAGTTCCACCTAATGTTTGTCTCTGTATCTCAGCGTCTGTTTCCATCTGTTGCTGGGTGGGGTCTGCCTTGACTGCCTTGACTAGTGGAAGAGGATTCTCTTAGCCCTGATATGACTTGATGAACTGGGGTGGATGGATGGAGGGGGTCTCCCCTCATCTGAGGAGAAGGAGAGGAGAGACAGGGGTAAAAGGGTGGGATGGTGAGGTCAGGTGGGGAGGAGGGAGAGGCATGTGATCAGAATGTAATACATATTTGAATACATTAATTAATTAATTAAAATATTTATGGTAAAATACAAGGAATCAATAAAGAATACAAGATTGGCTTCCTGGGAATGAAAGTAAGAATGGTGTAGGGGCAGAGTGGAATATGGTGGATGGCTTGTGACAGAACGGAAAAACTAAAGACTATCAGTCCTCTCATTTCATTTGTCTACTGTCATGCTCTAGGTTGGCACCAGAGCCTGAACTGTGTCAATTCTGAGGGATGGAAAAGACACAAGGCATATATAGGTCATAAAAATGTGATAGGTCAGAATAAGGTCTAACCTTACACATACAGGTCAAGTTGACAAGGGAATAGTAGAAGAGTTTCAAAACTTGATATATGGGAGAGTGGAAGGATGGGGAAGAGCAACAAGAGAAAGCCAAGATAATGGACACAAGTGGCATACTTCATGACTGCAACTGCTTAAATGTGGCAGTCAAGGACCAATGCCATTAAAGTCATCAGGGACTAGTTATTAAAGTTGTAGATGATGTGTTGGTTGGATCAACAGTCTTCAGAGAATTCTGTTTGCCATCGAGCCCATTGAACTTGGCCAGAGTAGAGAGCAAGCTTTCAATCTGTTCTCAAACGTGCTGGTTACAGAAACTCAGTATCGTAACAAAGGCCATGTCTATTCTGAACTCCAGACAGATGACCTCAGTCTTGAGACCATGAAGATACCGTTTAGTTAGATTAGGAGCCAAAAGTCTAACCCCAGGGGTAGCTAGCCATCCTGGTAACTTTGAAAGAATTCAGGGATGTGGGAGAGATGGTTCAGCTGTTGAGAGCACATGCTGTACTTTC
>CAJQZJ010000705.1:2299087-2321369 GCA_907164525.1 Lophiomys imhausi | reverse complement strand
TATTCATTTCCTAAGGGGAAAAAAGTCCCATTTCTTTGTCCTTGGAGAAAAAGTACCAAGCTACCCATCCTATGACCCATACAAAAGATTTTCCATTTATCATGAAACAAACAAACAAACCAACAAACATGAAAGCCCATCATATGTAGAATTTGAATGAATGCATTAAGATTCACTAGTATTCACACAAGCCATATTTTATCATAGGGTATCTTGCTCACTGTTCCTTTAGTGGCATCATGGGGAGTCAATGACATCTTAGTCAGCCACTTGATATTAGTGGATAGACTTTCTAGATCCGGGCAGAATTCTCTTGTATTACTTAATGTGATTTTCAACAGAACAATTTATATTACTGATTAAAAAGCTACTTGGAAAAAAATGACAGCGCACCAAATTTTCAAAAGACTAACAATGTTTAGAATAGTTTCTTATACTATAAGTAGGAAGTAAAAAGCCTGGAAAGATTCTCATTAAATAACAAAGGCACAACATCTTGTCCTAGCCCTAAGTTCAAGATTAATTTATAGTCCCCATTGCTCTGAAATCTTCGTTGTAGAACTCAATGATGTGAGAATGACAATTAGAACCACAGAAATGACTTCCACTTTTTTAGACTTTTGTGGATCCAATTCTCCCAAGGTTCTCAAGATCTGAAGATGACCACAGTTAAGCTGGACACACACTTTTGCATTGACAATGCATCAAGCTGCTCTAACCTGGCTGGCAAAATAGCTAGCTAGCCATGTGTGTCTGTCCTCTGTAGAGCAACTGTAGGCAAGAGTGATAGCTCACTTGCCCTCAATTTTGCCAACTATATAGAAAAGGCCAATGAAAGCATGCCATGTACATAGTAAACTTGGCTCAGATATCATTTCTTTTTCAATATGGAACATACCTATTGGGGATATTTGGGAGTTTATCTGAGATATGTCTTGGAAGGGCTTAAGAAAGGTGATCACTTAAGCATTTTAGTAGCTAAGTATTTGTAAATACAATGAAATATGACTTTCGCAATCAGCCCTTCTGAGGTTTCACTGCTTGCTTTGAAAATTAATGATAAACCAGGTTTGGTGGGACACATCTTTAATGCCAGCACTCGGGAGGAAGAGAAGGCAGATCTCTATAAATTCTGAGCCAGTCTGGTTTACATAGTGAGTGTCAGGACAACCAAAACTGCATGGTGAGACCCTGTCACAAAAAAACAAAAAATAAAAACAAACAAACAAAATGCAAGGGTAATAGGAGTGTCTTTGCTCCAGGAATGTAAAAAATATTAAGAGGAATCATATTGAGATTCATATCTACAGCAAAGTGAATACTCAGTAGGGGCCACTATTTTCAGTAACTCAAAACATTTCACAACTAATTGCAGCCTTCTGTCACAAAGAATTGTTTGTCTAGTCAATTTCTGTATTTTTACCTAGAGACATAAACAAAATCACTGAAGTAACATGAGAAATATCTACAGGCAGGTGTTAAGTCAGGTCATCTGGACTTGACATTTACAGAAATGTTTTTATGGACTTTATAAACAGAAATGTTATAAAACAAAGTATGCAACATTAAATGAGATATAAGGTCTTATAGGGGTCCTGTGCAAATGAAGTACTCTAGAGCTTAAGGGACAGTAGCTAGCAGCTGAATTTGCCTCTGCACAACTTTCTGATAAGCTCCTCAACTGATGAGCTTCCCTTGAAAGGTGCAGTGGGATTGGCCTCTAGCCTTCCACAAGGATGAACTGTTTCTTCCGGAAAGAATGACTAATAGAGTCCAGTAATGAGATAGAGTGATGAAAGAAAATATTGGCAGTCAGGTGATCTGGGAACTCAAGCTGGCCAATGGTTGAAAATTTAGCAGTATGGCTATCCATCTGAGATAAAATTCTCCCTGTGCTGGTGGATCAACCTAGAATCTTTTATTTTAATCATTAATAAGATCCTTTATCTGGTCCTAACTAGCCATCCGATACACTTTCTTGGTGGCCTTATAGGAAGCCTCAGGCATATCAGCTGTTATTCTTGTGCTTCTCACACTGGCCAGTAGATTCTGGATTTATACTATCACTCTCTAACTCCTTATTCTATTTAGAACTATTTGAGTAAGAAAAATAGAAAACATAAGAACAAGCTGAATATCAAAGTTCCACTACATGTGTTTATGTTACACTATATAACAAAACTACAAAAAATAGACATGCTAATGTGAACAGGGGGCTCATGAGTCCTCAATCCGACACAGAGAACTACAGACAATTAAAAAATGATGAAGGCAGGAGAAATAGTCTTCCCCAGGAAAGAGCACATCAATTGATTATCCAATACCAAATGATCAGCCTTGAAAACACACATGCAAATTCCACCATACATAGTGAAGAAGTAATACTTAGGACTATATATGTTTATACATATATACATGTGCATGAAGTGAAATAACTATTAATGGAAAAATAGGCAATCAAATTGAAACCGAAAGGATGAGTATATGGGAAAGTTTGGGAGGAGGAAAAGAGGAATGGTGTAATTATATTATAACCTCAGAAATTAAAAGGTGTTTTTAAAACAACTAAGGTTTCTGTCATGTGACATGGAAAACTTTTCTGTTGTAATTTTTCAACATTCATATTATATATATATATAAAAGCATAAAAGTTTAAAGGTTACTAATGCCGACTTTCAGCTTGCTGTCTTCTTTTAATTTACTCCAGCCTCTGGAATGGTGGTGCCCACAGTGAAGACAGACATTCCTGCCTTGAATAACCTTATCTACACAGTCTCTCACGGGAGTGAGAGAACCCATAAAGAACAAATATAACCTAGAAAATCTCTCCCAGGAATGCCTGGAGGCTTGTCATATCTTAGGTGATAGTCTATTCATTACATGGTGGTAGTAGCTATTACCACCATGCATTCAATGTCATGCTCAAATGCATCATTTCAAACTGTTGGCCAAGAATCAATCTTTTCACCCTTACATTGTATATTTAAAGAGAATTCTAGTACAACAAAAAGTAGTAAAGGCAGATATCCTCATCTGAAATAGCTCACCGATGTTCTACATGGACTTTTTTGTCCTTTAGAAATCTAGACAGGATTAGATTTACAATGAAGGTAGACAGTTAAAAGAGATGGAATGCAAATGTGTCTTTTCTTGGGACATAGAAACCTAACTACTGCAATACTAGTTCCACTATACTTCTTTAACATAAGAGCTAAAGTATAGTAAATTCTATAACTTGATGGAAGGAGAATCAAATAAAATGCTTATTCATTAGACACAGCAAGGAGAAAATTGGGATCCTTGCAAATACTGTTCCATACCTTTCAGATATAGTTCTGCTCTTTTTATAAAATTGAAAATACAACTTAATATTTATCTAGTCTTCAGCCACATTGGAGATCTGAGAAGGATAAATATATCTGATTATACAGGAAGTGCAAAGGATATTCTAGGTCTAAGAAGTTGTTTTTAAGTTG
Organism: Lophiomys imhausi; assembly: GCA_907164525.1. Lineage (NCBI taxonomy): Eukaryota > Metazoa > Chordata > Mammalia > Rodentia > Muridae > Lophiomys > Lophiomys imhausi. Next base: position 2,317,893 of record CAJQZJ010000705.1, on the reverse strand, counting down.
GTAACACAAGTTAGGATGGAAAATGAGTTAGGTATAGAACTTTAAATTCATGGAGATAGATGGATAATAGAATATTAATAACAGTTGCTGAATATGTATGGGATTGGACATTGGGAATGTATGTTATATCTTAGAATTTTCATAATTGTGGCCTAATTATTCAAAAATGAATTACGAGTTCTAGGAGAAGGGGGAGAGGATGCAAGGGTGGGGCCAGGATGGGTTCAGGGAGGGGACTGTGATGGAGATGCAACTTGAAGTAATAAATAAACATTTAAAAAAAGTTTAAAGGTTAACAAATTTTGTCAAGTGTCCTGATTGGGAAATCATTAATTTTTCCTTCATTGATATTCTATGATTTTCTTACCCACTGTCTTTTTATTAGAAATGCAACCAGAAACCACAATAAGAATCTTCTGTGTAGGATGTCAGAATGGCCATATGGAAAAGGGATGGGTCACAATCATTGAGGAAAGATGGAAAGACAACTCAGTATACACTTCAGGAGAGCAGACACCATGCAAATGCTCTGGAACACTGGAAGTCAGAACTACAACTGAGCATCCTGGAAACATCTTTTGGCCCAACAGATATACTCCTAGACTTGTGTTCAACATAAATGCACAGCTATTCACCAAAAGGCACGTTGCAAAACATTCACATCATCAGTAGTTCTCATAGTTCAATAGTGAAAGCAACTCCAATTCCTACCAACAGCTAAGTGATTTGTGATATATTTGTTCAATGAATTTCTACAGGAATGGACTTCAATGAAACCCTGAACTTTCCAATCCAAAGTTCAACTTCGAACTACAAACTGCTCAGGACATTCAAATTGCTGAGCACATAGAGACTGGACAACAAATGTTATAAATAAATTGTGTAACCATTTATTTATTTATTTTATTTGGGCCCTCAAACAGGTTTTCTACATCCCAATTCAGCAGAAAGCAATTTTAATAGAGTGATGACCCATTCCCAAAAGATGGGGGGGATAATATTTTGGTCATTTGATATGTTATAGATGTTATTTAGCGGGATTGGTTACAAATTGTTAAATGGTCCTATTAAACAAGGTATAGGAGGTTAGACTCAAGGACTTTTCTATTTTTCTTTTCTCTATCCTTTCTTATATAGGGAAGAAGGACTTAAAAAGAAAAAGAAGGGGAATATATGTATATAATACAGAAATGATAAGATATAAGGATAGATTATTGAATCTGCTCTGAAACTTAAAACTGTTTTTATTCTTAAAATAAGGTTATCTTTTGATACGCTTTTACTCTTAAAATAAGGTTATCTTTTGGTACATTGGTATAAAATTTTATATATTGATAAAATAAGATTAATTTTGATAAAATTTTACAGTTTGCTTGTTCAATGATAGATAGATTCATAAATCAATAGATGCCTTCAAAACCCTCAGAGGTGTACAGAACATGACATTTAAAGATATTATTATTTTAAGAATTGTTTGATTTTAAGACAGTCAATTCCTGACAGCCCCCATTTGACTTAGAAGAAAACAATCAGCATCAAAAGAAATCTCCCATCAGGAGATGATTCCTACTGGACAAAAATGTCCCTGCTTTTTCAACAGACTATCTACAGTCCAAAGATGGACTAGAGCTTAAATGCAGGTAAGTTGATGTCCTGATTCTGTAGAGACAGAATAGGAAAATCCTTATTTCCTGCTGCACAATTATGTCTGTGAGATATGCTTAGCCAGAAGGCTGAAGATGATGCTCTAATGGTATAGAGACATATTTGGGACTATCTAGGCAACAAACTGTGATATTTCTTTTTGGAAGATGCTCTTCTGTGCTTCCTATTCACTCAAATAATTTTATCCCCTTCTTATGTCTTTGATGGAGTTGAAGATATAATAGCTATAAAATTTCAATTAAACTTGATTTATTTAGGATTTTAAAAATATAGGATAAGATAAAAATTATTTAGGTTCAAAACTTTAGACACACCAAGATAGAAGATTTTTTTCTTCCTCAAGATTGCCTGATACAAATAGGCTAAACGTTATATGTGGTTTATTTTAAACATATATTTATATATGGTTTTCTTCATTGTTTCATATTTGTTCTTATTGTTTTTTAAAATGTTTAACTTTTTATTAACAAAAGAAGGGAAATGATGGGGTGGTATTAAGCATTCTAAATGTTGATTGGTCCTGTTTGCTGTCTGTTTCTTAACTGACTCTGATTGGTTAAATAAATGCTGAGGCCTGGAGATTGGGCAAAGACAGATGTAGGCAGGACTAGGGACTTTTAGAGAGAGATAGAGAGCATGTGGGGAATAAGAAGGCTGGAGAGAAGCCAGGAACAGACAAGGAGGACACGCCATGCTGTAGATTAAGAAGATCCTTCCATGTGGCCTGTAACATCAGCTTAGTGTGGAAAATAATGGTCCAAAGGGACATATGTATATAATGAGTTATATTTGGGTAATAGAGTTATGAGCTAGCTTAGATGGGCTAGGATTGCACAACCCAGGCCTAGGTTTATTAAGATCCACCCGGTGTCTATATGTATTCATTTATAATGGCAGGTTAAGGATTAACACTGCCAAAACAATTAAATATAAGATAAATACTAGTTAAATCATTTAATTAGTTCTTTTCTTCTACAAACTACAAACTGCACATGATGAAATGAATGAAATGAGACAAAAGTTTTTATAATACATCACTAATCCATGAGATTCAGTATAGATGTTATTTTGGGCTGTCTGGAGGTTCCATGGAGGATCAGGTGGCCTGCTTATGTTCATCTTCTTGTTCTGACTGTGCCTGCAGCATGTAGATGCTTATTTTGTAAATATTACTTGACTTCTCCACATGGCACATGCACATTTATCTGCATATGTATAGTACTTTCATAAAAAGCTGATTTTCTAATGCATTGTCTTTGTTGAAATGCTGGAGATTGTCAATATGGTAGTACCACAACTCAAAGAAAAATGGTACAGCACTGTGCAATTCCCAAGTCTGGATGCCACTTATTTTATAGGCTGCTGAGAAAGTCACACATAAAGAACCAAGTAACATCTTCCCCGTTTCTAGGTTAGGGGGTATACAACCCTGAAGTGATGGAATAAGTCTCAACAAAGAGTAGCTTCAGAAGCAGCTTCAAGATCAGAGCACTTCAGACCAATCTCTACTACACAAATCTCCCTAGAAAGAAATATAATATTATCAAATTTAATATAAACATACTTTCTCTAATGGTCTTTCTCATTTCATGCCATTTTCTACTTTGGCACATCCTGCTCTGTCATGATGTACCATCTTATAAAGGCTTAATCAACAGACTTAAGAACACTCATTCAAAAAGGATTTTCCATGAACCCTTTTCTAGACAGATTTTTTTCTTGCTCACCTCCAGTTTTCATTTCCTGTCTTTTGACCTGTTTTTAATGTACTACAAAGTTAATTTGAAATGTCCAACCTGTTGCAACATGTAGTCCATATCAGGGTAGTTTTAATCAGAAACATTTTGAAAATTTAATTAAATATCAGAGTGTTTATCTGTAGTTCAAAAACAACTTTCCTTTTCAGTAAAGATGAGGGCACAATGACAACAGTTGATGTTAAAACTTCTATAAAAACTTTTCAAAGATAAATATGGTGGTTCATTTACTGAGACCTAGCAACCACAACAGGCCAGACATTTCATGCTAAAAAAAAAATACAAGGAAACAAAAAGAAAAGTATTTAAAAGAAAATATAATACACGCAAACCCCACAGAACATTAGGGAACACAAGGAAAAGTGTTTTGTACTACCTCCTCTTTCATATTCAGAGTGGAGTCATACAGTCTCATGGTCTGGGCTGTTTTTGTTGTTGTTAGTGTTTGGGTTTGGAGTGGTGTGGGGTGGTATGGTGTGTGTGTGTGTTGCAGACACTCTGCTCAGCCTCTCATGGGAAGGACTCCTGCAAGCAGAGGCTGGTTCTGAGTGTTATCTGTTTCAAGGAGGACAGAAGTGCCCAATTTCAGGTAAATCCCAGCACTTGGGAGGTAGAGACAAAAGGATGCAATGATCACAAAAATAAATAAATAAACATGGCTGCTGTCTCAAGGACACTTGCATAAGCTTGCCCTTATGGAAGGCTCTCACCCAAAGTCCCCTCAATTTGGGCCAACTTTTGCTGAATTCAGCCATCCTCCTGTTTTGTCTTGTTTTTTTGTTTTCCAGATCCAATTGCCTCTCCAAGCCAAGGAGTTTTAACCTACAATTTAATTTCCTCATTGTACATTTTGAAAAATATGAAGTAACACTGTTTATTTCTGTCTGTACAATGACTACAAAAAAAACTTAATTTTATTAACAAACTTAGAGTGAAGTTTTATTTGGACAAATTTGCATAAAATAGTTCTTCATTTTTACCCAAGACTTTAAAATATTAATTTCTAATAAACATCTTTGAGTGGAAACTTCTCTCCTAAAAATTACTTAAGGGTCTTCCAAGGGAAAAAGCTAAGGTCCTCTGGTTATTTTTTAAATGTTTATTTATTACTTCAAGTTATATCTCTATAACAGTCCTCTCCCTCCACCCCAACCAGTCCTACCCTCTCACCTTCTCCCCCTTCTCCCAGAAATCATAATTCTTTTTTTAAATAATTAGGCAACAATTATGAAAATTATGAGGTATAACATACATTCCCAATGTCCAATCCATACATATTTGGCAACTGATATTAATATTCTATTACATATCTATCTCCATGAGTTTAAAGTTCTATACCTCACTCGTTTTCCATCCTAACTTGCATTACCATCTTAAAAACATCTTCTTTGACATAGAACATACTTTTAATTCCTAAACAACTTAAAATTTAACTGTGAGACTATAACTATCTGTTCTTCAACCACATCAGAGACCTGAGAAGGATAAATATATCTGAATATAGAGGAAGTGCAGAACCAGCAGCTTCCAAAACTAAGAAATGGCAGACAACTGGTTGCCTGAACAGTCTCCAATTTCTCTCCATACATTAGACCATCTATCTTCAGCCTTTTGGCCCCATATCTCTGACACACATTAATTATAAAGCAGGAATTATGAAGGACTTGCCTACCATGTCTTGGTAGAGCTAAGCTGTTGATTTACCTGCTTCTAAGTTTTTCCCTTTCCAGGCAGCATTCTATCTCAGTTGAAGGAAGGGCTTTCTCTTGCCCAGTGACAAGCTTGCCACTAATGCAACCATCTCCAAATGGAGATTCTTTGTTAATGAGCAACTTGGAGGAGTTGGTTTCATGAATACACTTATGTAGCTTTCTTCCTTGACTGTACTAAATTGCTAGGATTATTTTCTCCTTTGCTTTGTATTCTCCGCTATTAATTTACAGTGCAATCACCCAATAGTTCCTTTCTACTTCTCTGTCACTAAATATGTTTGTTTTCATTGCTGCTGCTGCTTCAGTGAAGATCAACAACTCTTCGAGATGTACATTTTATTTTTATTTTTTTCTGGAGGAATTTCCTTTGGCATTTGAATAGCAGAAAGGGGATCCAGGGTAGTATTTTGTCTTCTTACTCCAGGAGATGACAAGAAATAATACTCCTTTTCCTTGCTCTACTTTGGCACATGATTGAATTCTCAGATATCTCCAATTTCTTAAATACCTCCTAACACAAGAAAGAGAATTAATGACACAAACGTTCTTCTTTCTCTGAATCCTTCTCATTCTAAAAAGAAGGCATAATGGCTGTTTCTTGCCTATTTTCCTTACCAGAGCTAAAATAAACTCCCAGGTTAGCTTCAAAGTATGGAAAGTCTGCAGCCTCTAACTTGGGTATCAGCTGATGACAATGAAAACTTCCATGTAAACTCTGAAAATTCCTTTTGGACTGAGCTTCACTGTGGAAATATGTTGCTCCCTATACAATGCAGGGGGTTATAAATGTTTTAGATGGTGATAAATTACTTCTAGGGCTGGAGAGACGCTCAGTGGAGGAAAACACTTGCTATACAAACATGGGGACCTAATTTCAGATCTCTCCAGTCCACACTCACACAAAAAACTGGACTTATAGACTGACCACAGGTATGCCAGTAACCCCAGTGTTTTGAAGGGCATGTAGAGACAGGAGGATATCTGGTGCTTGCTGAACACCAGACAAAATCCAGGTTCTGTAAGAGACATTATCTCAAAAGCAGATACCCCACATAAACATAAATCACATTCACACACACACACACACACACACACACACACACACACACATACATGCGCGCGCACAAACACACACAATAGCTTGTGTTATAAAAGGTAGTGAATTTCAGCAAGTGAAAATTACCCGGAATATTTTCAGTGCTTCTTCTACATAATTGTTTGCAAGCTTGTTGTCCTCCAGTAAGCGAAAAGAAAGTCCATGGTGCATGTATTACATACACATACTTACTTATAAAACAAAATAGTACTTAAAATGAAAATTAATACTGTTTATTTAATACATGATTAGGTTTAAGAAAATTTGCAAAAACTACGAAGTGTCTGCACATATATTATAATATGAAAAAGTATTTAAATAAACTGTAAATAAAAAATTAAGACAAGGAATGTTTCACTGTAATATTCTAAAAGAACTATTCTATTTCCAGGTTGGTAAGGCATCTATTTACTAACAACTTGAATACAATGGCAGTACCATGCTGTAGTCATGGATATCACATGTAAAAGAATGAAATTACACCCATACTTATCACCTTGCACAAAACTTAAGTCCAAGTGAATCAAAGACCTTAACATCTAAATCTACTAGAACAGAAAGTGGGAAAAACTCTCGAAATCATTGGCACAGGTGACAATTTCCTGAACAGAACAACAACAGCTCAGGACCTGAGATCAACAATCAATAAATGGGACCTCATGAAACTGAAAAGCTTCTGTAAGGCAAAGGACACTGTCATTCGAACAAAACAGCAGCCTCCAGATTGGGAAAAGATCTTCACCAACCCCACATCTGACAGAGGGCTAATATCCAAAATTTACAAAAACTCAAGAAATTAAATGCCAAGAAACCAAATAATCCAATCAAAAAATGGGGAACAGAGGAATCCCTAATGGCTGAGCATTGAAGAAATGCTTGGCATCCTTAATCATCAGAGAAATGCAACTGAAGACGACCCTGAGATTCCATCTCACACCTGTCAGAATGGCTAAGATCAAAAGCTCAAATGACAGCACATGCTGGCAAGGTTGTGGAGAAAGTGGAACACTCCTCCATTGCTGGTGGGAGTGCAAGCTTGTACAACCACTATGGAAATCAGTCTGGCAATATCTTAGAAAACTTGGAATAGCTCTACCTCAAGACCCAGCCATACCATTTTTGGGCATATATCCAAATGATTACTCACCAAACCACTGGGATGTTTCCTCATCTATGTTCATAGCAGCCTTCTTTGTAATAGCTAGAAATTGGAAACAACTCAGATGTCCCTTAACAGAGGAATGGATAAAAAAAAATGGCGGTACATCTCCACAATGGAATACTACTCAGCTATCAGAAACAATGAAATCATGCAATTTGCAGCCAAATGGATGGAACTAGAGAAGCTCATCCTGAGTGAGCTAACCTAGACTCAGCCATTTAGCAGGATATCTATACTACAACCAATGCACCAAAGGGAACAGGAACATAGACTTTGTTTCCTGTCAGTGGGACACTTTGCCGTAGTGGTGCTGCCTTGTAGACCCCCCAGTGTATGAGGAGGCTCTTGGCCCTCATATGACTGATGACCTGGGTCAGGGGACTCTTATGTAGGTACACTCCACTCTAGAGGAGTGAGATGGAAGGGACTGGGAAGGGTGGAAAGAGGGCACTGTGATGTAGATGTAACCTGAAGTAATAAATAAATATTTACAAAAGAACTAAAGTGTAAAAAAATAAAATGCTACTGTAAACCATCCATTACCCGACACCTGAGGGCAGTTTCCAGTAATCCCTGATACAATAAACTTAAATTACAATGGTTTTAAAAAAGGGATTTAGTTTCTTATTTTAATTTAGAATTCAAAAACACTGAAGTTAAGAGAAAATGTGAAATACTTAAGAAGAATAAGAATTCATTTTCCTTATTAGTAGTTACTTAATATTTTTTTCTAAAAATACTCATTTATAATTTCACATGGGAAACAAACTAAACATGAGATGAATATGTTTTATCTATTCCATATGGCACATTTTAAAATTCTACATTTTAACTGCTGGTAAGCAGTATAGAGATTCTCATACCAAATGACCATGGAAATATGTTAAACACATAAAATATTAAAAACCCATTTTCAGGAATACGGGACCTATAGTTTAGTTTGTCAAAGTGCCTGCATATTTTCAAGAGAAAAATGATATAATTTTAAATGAATATCACATTTCTCTTGCATTCCTGTGCCCCAAATCAGAGGGAGCAGGTTTTCCTCAATAGGATTAAATGTTTACGCCAAATATGTACAACCTGGCTGAATCACCATATCATCATAGCTATCCTCAATTAACTACCTGAAAAGAAAATGACACAACTTCATGGCAATGAAAAAAATATTACTTGTGTTAATTACTTATCTCAGAATATTGGCTAAAACATCCCACACCCTTTCATATTCTGTTTGTAAATGTCAATTCGTCTATTATGAATTAATGAAAAAGTCTCTAAGGGGATACTACATTATTCACAGAAATAATGGGTGAAACTATTTTAGTCACTAAAATTGTAAATTTTTGAACAAAATTTCTCTTACCAAAGGGGAAAATATCATGAAACCGGTTCCCTTTCTCAACAAACAAAGAAGCAAAACAAGGTGAATGGAGAATAAACAGATACCTATGCCAATGAAATTCTAAGCTTGTAGAAGGATGTAAGTATGGATTAAGGAATACATGGTGTAGTGGTTTGAGTGAGAATGCCCCCAAAGGCTCATGTGTTCAAATGTTTCATCCTCAATTAGTGGAACTATTTAGAAAAGATCAGGTGTGTGTCCTTGTTGGAGGAGGTGTGTCATTAGGGCTGAGCTTGGAGTTTTCAAAATCCCACACCATTCCTAGCCTCTCTGCCTTTAGATCAGGACACAAGTTCTTCTCTGCTATCCCAGCACCATGTCTACCATGCCTGCTATGCCTGACATGTCCCTATCATGGTACTCATGGATTAGCACTCTGAAACTGGAAGCAAGCTTTCAGTTTAATGTTACCTTTTATAAGTTGCCTTGGTCATGTGTCTCAGCACAGCAATAGAACAGCAGCAAAGACATGTAGGTATCATGACTAATTGGCTACACAACAGTTATCTGTAGTAGGGATAAGTATGGAATTTTTATGATATGGCAATCTAATTGATGAAATTATGGAAAAACCCTTGCAAGGTTTCATCGGGAATGTATGCTCAGTGGAAGATGAGCCTGAATGTAGGTTAAGGACTGTTTCTGTCTTGCCCTCCTTTCCTTCACTTATATTCTCAGAAGGCAACCTCACTTTGTTTTGTTACTTAGAGAACTTTATTATCTTAAGTAACACTTGCTATTTAGTCTCTGGTCAATCATAGTGCTATTTTACTCATAAATTTCATTCTCCATCACTATCCTCATTTTAATAACATAGCAAATATCTGCTTACTGTTTTCTTTTTCTACAATTAGTTGCAAATTTTATAATAGTGTGAGTTCCTCATACACTTTAAAGAGTTCAGATATTTAAAAAAAAGTTTAATGGAAATGTATTCCAAAGGCCAATTATACTCAAAGCTTTAAGAGAAGTAGTAAAGGCACTTCCTTTTCCCTAGTAATTTCTTGTTCATAAAGAAGCTTATTAAGGTATTTTGGAGAGTTCCTTTCTGCTTTCTAGCATTAGGAATTTAATTAAGGGTTTTGTTCTTACTAGGTAAGCTTTCTATCAGTGAGGTGTATATTCTCACTTTAGCAAATACTTTTTATAAATTCAGAGAAAAAGTTACATGACAGCTCTTTGTCAAATTTCTAAACCTTAAAATACCATAGATTGTGGTATTCTGAAAAGTTAGAAAGACTGACAGTGTTTTATAAATGGGAATAGATTTAGTGTTCAATAAAGTATACAATTATCAGGGTAGAATTAAATTCATTGAACAAGTAAGGGATTTGCTGTTAATCCTCCAAGTTTTCTAGTACATCACAATGATACATCCATGTCACAAAATGTAAACTTAGCCCCATAGGATGTTGGCAAAGTTAATAAAACTCAGGTACATGGAGAATTCCATAGCTTTCCCAATTGTTCAAGATTCCCCATCGCCATCTCACACCCATCAGAATGGCTAAGATCAAAAACTCAAATGACAGCACATGCTGGCAATGTTGTGAAGAAAGGGGAACCCTCCTCCATTGCTGGTGGGAGTGCAAACTTGAACAATCACTATGAAAATCAGTCTGGAGATATCTTAGAAAACTTGGAATAGCTCTAACTCAAGACCCAGCCATACCACTCCTGGGCATACATCCAAATGATTTCTCACCAAACCACAAGGATGTTTCCTCAACTATGTTAATAGCAGCTTTATTTGTAATAGCTAGAAACTGGAAACAACCCAGAAGTCCCTCAATTGGCAAATGAATAAAAACAAAACAAAACAAAAAACAAAAACAAAAAAAAACCTGTGGTACATTTACACAATGGAATACTACTCAGCTATCAGAAACAAAGAAACATGCAATATGCTGCCAAATCGATGGAACTAGAAAAGCTTATCCTGAGTGAGCTAACCCAAACTCAGAAAGACGCACATCACATATATTCATGTAAAACTGGATTTTAACCATATAGTACAGATTGACTATCCTACAACCAACAGACTGAAAGGAACAGGAACATAGACTTTGTTATCTGTTAATGAGACACTTTGCTCTAGTAGAGCTGCCATGTAGGCTCCCAGTGCAAGAGGAAGGTCTTAGCCCTCATATGACTGATGAACTGAGGTGGGCTGATATGTGGGGACACCACACACTGGAGGAGTAGGATAGGTGGGAGAGGGGATAGACTGGTGACAAAGAACTGAGTAAACAGGGAGTGCCTTCTCAAACCAATGGAAAAACAACATTACAGACATTCATAAGCACACCACCTCTTCCTCTCTTACATTCACCCACCCACTCACAAATACATCCACCCTTTTATCTTCTATTGGCTCTCATTGACTATCCACTGGGAAGATACCTGACATCTTTCCTATTTATTTATTTTAACCAGGCTTAATTAATCTCTTCACACGAACAATCAAGAACATCTTTAAAGGAATTTCAATTACTATTCCCCCCATGTTATGTGAGTTAGGGAAGGAGTGGGTCAGAGAAGAACTCCTGATGTGGAATTACTTTCCCTCCCCCACTATGCTTGACTTGGATAGATGGATGACTACTCAGACACACTCAGCATTTGGAATCTATTAAAGACTGAAAACTATATAAACATATATGGTTGTGTTTACTTTAAAGAAACATATTTGCTTAAAAGCCAGAAAGAGACTACCTAAGAAATCAGCTTCCCCAGCCTACAAAAGTCAGTGAATTCCCACAAAACTCAGAAAAAGACAGATTCATACTCTTTGGCAAAGAAACTCCTGTTCATGATTTATTGAGATAAGTTCAGTTCTATTTCAATAATTAGCATTAGGAAATCAATAACTTCCTGACAAGGACAAAGCATAAAATGTCCTCCTCCTCCACTTCTTAATGAGGGTGGATAACAAGGAACAGTACTTGGTTTTGACAAGGCTCACAAGTAGAGATGTGAGGGAGAGAGCAGAGAAGAGGGAAAATGGAGTATCAGAGGATAAATTAATGTACTCCAGGGCAGGATGGCTGCACATGAAATAGAGACAGAGAAAGGGACAGAGAGAAAAGGGAGAGGGAAAAGAGAAGAGAGGAGAAATGAGGGAAAAAGGAGCTTTCAACATCTACTGAAGTGAATGGGAATTGATGATAGGGAATTCAACAAGAATTTGTGGAAATTTTGACAAGAGAACATGACACACACCCCTCACACACACACCACATATCCACATGTCTTCAAGGCCTTCAATAAGGACCTACTTTGTTTTTGCAAGGCTTCTTGGGATTGCATTTGTGATTTCTTTAATGGCATATCCTGCTGAGGCAAGCCTTCAGGCAAGAGTAAACAGCCTAGACAGACAGGATAATGTGTGCTAAGAGACTTTAAACAAAAGAGTAAGGTATAAACACAAACTGTTTCTGAACCCATTTTGAGCAATTACTCTTAACATCAGTAATATGCTATGCTTTAGAATTCCAAGTTTAATTAAGACACTAAATGTATGACTATAACGTCAAACACTGTAATTTCTCTGGAAACATACAATATTACTTATGATTGAAAATGACTTAGGGGCACAGGGAATGCAGGGAAAGATTGGCTTTGTGTATAAACTTTCAAGAATGAGGCTATTGTTGAGGTCTTGACACTAAAGTCATTTCATTCAAAGAAACAACAAATGTAGAAAACCAAACATAAGCATCATTAGGGCTCAGTACCACGTCATGTAAACCATGTGTAGGTAAAAAATGCTGATATTTAGAAAGAGGTCAGTGACAAGTTCGCATGTCCCCAAATGTAGTAAATATGCAACAGTTCCCTATAAGCTACAATAAGCTCTTCACAGCCTCATTATCAATCCTGAGTACTTCTCATGAGCAGGGACATGATTTTGTTGTTGTTTGTTTGATCCAACTTCTCTCTTTGCTTTTATTCCCCTAACCCTCCAACCCCTTCTCACACTTAACAACAGCTCCCCTCACATTTCTGGATGTTTATAACCTTGAACTCTTTCCTGAGCTCCAGACACAGATTTCCCACTGGTCTGCTGGGTCCAGCCAAATGGAAGCCCTCTGACACCTCCCAATCACCAGGATCCAAAATGAATTCTTTTGGCAGAGTCTGTAGCACTGTCCCACTCTCTTGTGAACAAGGAAATGGAAGTACATAAGTTAACACTGTAGTCAAAGGTTTCTTTACAGTCAGTAATAAGCAGAATTTGAACCCTGAGCTCCTGCTTCCAAATCTCACCCCTGTCTCATTGATCTGTCTCCCCTCAGCTTACTTATTCTCCTCGATGTCATACTCCCATACCTGTTAATTGTTTCTAATGTAGACAGGGAAAGTGATCCAATGGTCTACCATCCCTAAGACACTCATCCTTTCTTCCTAATGTTGCTATTCATGGTTCCCAGAATGGAAAAACCTCTGCACTACTAATAAATAGCAAGTAAAACCACAGACTCCAGACCCAGGCTTCCTTGTTTGAAAGCTCAACTCTTCGTCCTACTTGCTGTGTGTTATGGGAAAGTTTGTATTTGGTTTTCCAGTCTACTATAAAATGAAAATGGTTATAATGACACATAGCTTCATCTTAAGGAAATGAGTTAATATATGTAAAGGGGGTATAACATTCATGTTATGTGAAAACCAGTTTGTTCTGGTTTGGTTCTGTGGCTCTCTACAACCTGACCCTTACCTTCTTATTAACCATAATTCTTCAAATACAGGGCACCCCTACTAGATTGAACTGGTACTGCTCTACAAGCATTTTATTTCTGTCATGCCTCAGATATTTTCCCAAATATTTCCTCAGCTTGGTAGACCTTTATCAGTTTCTACTTCTGGTACGTAGCAGATAAAGTTGCCATCTATAACCAGGTCTCATCGAAAAAGCCTCATATCTCAGGCTGGCCTCAAACGAGCTACGTAGCTCAGAAAACCTTCAGATTTTTCTGCCTCCACCATTCCAGTGCTAGGATTATAGATATACACCATTATGCCTGACTCATGTGGCACTGGGTACCATACCCCAGGGCTTCATGCATGCTTGGCAAGCACTCTATCAATTGAGATACATGCCCAGACCTTCATAAGGCATCATAGTTAGAGTCAACTAGGACCCACTGATGACTTCATCAAGGGCACTGCTAGAGGTAATAACTAAACTTGAATTTTCTGCTCTTTCCTGTAAAGTTGTGACCCATGTAACCTGCCTATACTTAAAATCTTGGTGCGCATATGAACTCACAGAGACTGCTGCAACATGCACAAGACCTACAAGGATCTGCATCAGATAAGATTTTAGAGTTGAAAGAATTGAACACAAGCCCCCATCCCTAACCCAGAAGCTATCTCCAATGGAAAGACACATGCAAATGAAAAAAAAATGTTTTCTCTACGGGAGTATCACTGGAAAAACAAACCACTAGGTTGCATGCCCAGCAGTAGATGACCAATAGAAAATGAACTCAACATCTTTGGGGTCCTTTGTCTCATAATATTAAGTTAGGATTCCTTTCTAAAAAACCTTACAGGTTCTTTGTGTACAAATTATGGCTTCCAGTTTTCTGCTTTTATGGGATTCCTGTGTGTGTGAATGTATATCTCTGCATCTATATGTGTTTCTTGTGCATTTTTTCCTTGACTCTTTTTCCTGTTTGGTTGTTTTGTCCTATTCAAATTTGTCTGTTTTATCTTTTTATTTTATTATTTTTCTTCAGATTCCTGTTTGCTTTCTAAAGAGAGATATAAAGGGTATATATCCCCAGATGGGAGGGGAAGGGGGTAGAACTGGGATGGTTAGAGGGAGGGAAGTTGTAATCTGAATATATTCTATGAAAAAGTATTTTCAATAATAGAAAAATAAAATAAATACTCCTATGGAGAGAGAGAGAGAGAGCTGTGATGTGCCTAAGTCCAAACAGATACTATTAAAAAGTAAGTGGCCTGGTATATAGTTCATGAATGTTTGCTTTAGTTTGACAAACTTCAAGTTTTACTATACTGAAAGTCAATTCTAAAAGATATAGATTTGCCAAAATCCAAAGGCATTATCACTTCTTTGATGATTAATTGCTTTCTTTCTCTTTATTTAGTCATTATTCTCTTTATATGATAAGGACAGAAAGCAATTTTGTGTGGCCTTCCAGCCTTAATTCTGAAGGTCTGTGATATTCTTATTTTTAATTTCAAAACCAATCAAAATATCAGAAAAAGGGACATTACTTAAAAGCTCCTTAAATTCATGCCTGCTCACTCCATTTTTGGGAGATATGAAAGGACACAAGATGGTGTATGAAAGAATCATAAAAGTCAACCAGCAAAAGCAAATGGAATAAAGAATTCAAAGCTTAAGGGTAAGAGTCAGAGAGAGTTCAACTCTTGGAGCTGTCACTTACCAGCTGTGTGACCTCATGCCACTGAACTGCTCAGTATCTCAGTTTCCTGAACTGTAAGTAGGGACACTAATGCCTGTCTCATAAAACAGCAGAGTGCCTGAAAAATAACAAATACTCTGTAAATGGTGTATGTTAATGACAATAACAGCAACAATAACAATAGCTTGGGAAAACAATTTTGAACTTTCCTTCAGCATCATTCCTCAAATTATAAGCTGCTTGGATTCGAATAGACTCTGAAACTTGGCCATAGAGAAAAAAAATCGGGCATTTTAGGACCACTTTTCTTCATGTTTCCCTCCCCTGAATCCTTTCCTGCTGATCAATGCCTTTTAGTTCATTTTTTAAAATGATGCATATCTAAGATATTGTTTCGTGCCTTGACAATAAAGCCAGATGCTTGTGAGGGCACATCTTCATGAAGAATAGACCTGGCCACAGAACAGAAAGCTGATAAAACTTGAAGTTTCAGAGCCTCAATTCTAGTTGTTTCACTCATAAAAATAACAACAAAAAATTAACTTGAAAACAGAAGTCCACATCACCCATTTAACCCGAGAGCTAGAGCCCTTAAACTCACCAATAGGAAACTTGCACTGTATAGGGATAAAGAGTATACAGCTGTGTCCATCCTTTTACTATTGTAACACATGTCATCTACAAAGTACATACATTGAGAACTGAGTATTCAGGTCACAAGGGAAAAAAATCTGAAAATGTCTTGTGTTTGAGGCAATGGCTCAGTAGGTAAAGTGCTTACTTCTCAAGGATGAGTACCTGAGTTCAAATCCCAGAACCTGCTGAAAGCTGGACAGGGTAGCATACATCTGTAATCTCAGATTCCCCAATAGGGAAATGAGAGGTAGAGACAGACAATCCTTGGAAATTTGTAAGTCAGGTTTGCCTGGCATACATAGTGGCAAAACACAAGGTAGAAAGTGAAGACTAATGAGCTAAGCTTGTGTGATCATTGGCCTCTACCCCTATGTTGTGGTACGCTAATACCGACAGTCATACAAATGAATGAGTGCACATATACATTCATGTGTACACATTCACACACAAAATGACTTAAAATATCCAATAGTGTTCCACATGTTAATGATTTTGTATTGGGCTGCATTCATAGCTACACTGAGACACATGTAGCCTGTAGGTTGTGGCTTGGCTGCACCTGTAAATGTGTTCCAGTGCTTTCGGCAGCAATTTGCCTGTTGAAATTGCTGCTCATCTTCATGGGCAGTGTCTCATGACTTGAAAAGGCAAAGGAGCATACCCTGGCCAGGAAGCTATAAAGCCCACTAGTTTTCAGTGTGAATGTGAACATCAGAATCCTTAAATGTGCAAAAGAACAACAAGCCAAAAAGTATTAGCAAAAACAAACAAAAACAAAAACAAAAAAAACAAAACAAAAAAACGTATTTTTTGAAATTATAAAATGCAAGCAATTCTGAAAAGAGAAATTGTGTAGACATTGTCTTACTATGGTATAGAGTGGCTGGGAATATAGAGTTCAGTGATAGAGCACTTGCCTAGAATGCATGAGACCATAACTACTTCAATTCCCAGGGCTCGAGGGGGTTGGATATTATGAAGGTAGAAGACACTAGACAGCGATCAATTTAACAAGATCCAATCTGTTACATATGCATCTCATATAAACCCTGTAGGATTTCTGGAGACTCTTCAGAGCATAAATGCCTTTCTTTCACAGCCCCAGTTGACCTACTATGGCCAAAATACTCACTTTGTCCTCTTTGCCAAATAATTTCCTCCTCAAATGGAAACCAACATTTATTTCTCCCAGATGGTTCTCCCCTCTCCCCTCTCCTAGAAGTCTTTATTCTTTGTCAATGTTTATAGACGTGTTGTTGTAACTAGAAATGCATACAGATAACATGGCATGTCTAAAAACTGTTGAGTATTTAAAACGCCATTATTTCCGCTTACTGGAAAAATATGAACTTTCTGGGATGGCTAATAACTTTCACAGCACACTCAACACCATGTAATCAATCAGCTTGTGCCATAATACACTGTAGTGACATAATTGGCCATCTAGGAATTAAGGTTTTATGTACCACAAGTGGAAAGCTTGATTAGGAAAACACATGAAGTACCATAAAACTGAAATTGGTCAAGAAGAGTAATGCCAAGGAAAGTTGAAATAAATGGATGGAAGAAGGGAGGGAGAGATACAGGGATGAAATCTTTCAGTACAATGTCAGGACCCGTCTTAAATGAAGTGGATGATGTTCCTGAGGAAAATATCCAACATAGTTCTCTGGCCTCCAGATGCAGATGCATGTATAAATGTACTCACATACACGTGAACACTCAGAACACACAAACACACAAACACACACACACACACACACACACACACTCATCTTGGAAAACTTCTTCATTGTGAAGGTAGAACCTAACACCCATGACATCATATCAGAAAAACAAGAAAACCATAAAGACCTACTTTGACTAGCTACCTTGATCAACTTTCATTCTTCACACCCACAGATCTATTGCTGACCTAATCTGAGTTGAGGTTATAGGTGACTGTTGCAAAACACATGCATAGTCATTAAGCTCAAAGGCAGAATTAGTCATGACAATTTATTTACATTATGTGATCTACATAGTCCAAGAGAGAGTATTTTATTACCTTAAACCCATATCAATTTTCACAAAACAGACACTTAAAATACGACATAACACAATCCTAGAATTTATGCATTCTTCTTAAACCTATCTGTACTTTTTCGAGGAAGATATATGTGATTTTTCTCTGGGTTCTTGATTGGCAACTCCATATTGCCCAATATTTCTCAATAATGGCAATGATGATAATTTTAATTTGGGGGTTTGCAGTTGGAAAGATATTTAGGTAGCAGGTAAACATTAACAGAAACGTGTTTTAAATGAATACTTGCCTACAAAAAGATCACCTTTAATTTTAGAATCAATCATGAGGCAAGAAATGCATACTCCATTGATTTAATGATAATCTGCACATATTTGCATTTTGATTGCTCTAATTGGTTCCTTGTTGGTCAAAGTGTATTCTGCACAAGCTGATCTCTTGAAACCCTATCCTCTTTCTGTTACCCACTTGTCATCCCCTCTGTGATGGTTAATATTGGTGGGATCTACAATCACCTATGAGATAAACCTCTGGACATGTCTGTGAGGGATTTTGTGCTTTATGTTAATTAAGACAGGAAGAACTGCCATAAATCTAAGTGACACCACTACATGGGCTTGGCAACTGGACTTTATCAAAAGGAAATGAGGAATCAGCATTCATTTCTCTCTGCTTCCTGATTGGGACCAGTTTCCATATGCCCCCATTGCAAAGTCTTCCCCACTATCATAGACTGTATTCCCTGAGACTGAAGGCCAAAGCGAACCCTTCATCCTGTAAGTTGTTTCCTTCTTGAGATGGTTATAGCAATGAGAAAAGTAATGTGCACACACACACACACACACACACACACACACACACACACACACACACCACCTTCCAGCATTCAGTACCATGCAAACCTGCTACCATGCTTCCCATTACTCCAAAGTCCAAGCCTGCTTTTCTG
>CAJQZJ010000705.1:2256607-2272729 GCA_907164525.1 Lophiomys imhausi | reverse complement strand
TCTTTCTTTCTTTCTTTCTTTCTTTCTTTCTTTCTTTCTTTCTTTCTCTCTCTCTCTCTCTTTCTCTCTCTCTCTCTCTCTCTTTCTTTCTTTCTTTTGGAGTATATAGACAGAAATCATATATACCATGCTGGCTTTCTACTCACTCTATAGCCTAGGATAGCCTCAAATTTGGACTTCTGGTCCTCTTAACTCTACCTCCTGACTGGTAAGATTACATGTGTGTGCCAACATACCCAGTTTCTACCATCCATCCTGAAGGTGTATAATACTGGGCCTTGGGCACTTGTTTACCAAATAAACTTCAGCCCAGCCTGTTTATACTTTTTCAAACAATACTATAACTAAGTTAGGCACAAAACTAACATTCTTAGGAACAAAATGATACCATATTATGAAACACCGAAAGGAAAATAGGAGATAAGGTGCTGGTGGCTCACAATAGTCCATAACTCAAGTCCCAAGATAGTTGGTGCCTTCTTCTGGCTTCTGCAAGTACTACATGCACATGGTGCACAAACATACACTCAGACATAACATCCACACACATAAAATAAATTAAAAAGTAGGGTGAGTGCTAGTATGATTGACACCCCTCCCTGATAGAAAACTGCCACATACACAGATGAGCAAACATAAAATATGATAGATATCAGAGACTCAGAGTGATAATTCTAATATCAGTTCATTAATGTTACTAGGCTTTCTTAATTTCCTTCTTTGAATGTGAAAAGCAAAGATGAGAGCTACACTGGACCAACACATTGCTCCTTTCACTCTGATACCCACTGCAGGTAGAATCAAGGGCTATAACAAAGAGGAAAATATGTTAAGGGAACGGTCACATTCTCTCTCCTGTGTTGGAGGCTGACTCTGCTTACCAGAGTCTTTCTCAGCCTTTGGGCCTCTAAGTCAAACACTTCCAGTCATGCACTCATGGTCATGCAATGAAATACATTTTCTCACTTCATCCCCTTCTCCAGCCAGACACTATTTAGGCCTGGAGAGTGGGATGGGACAGAAGAGCCATCAGTATTGGGAAAGCAAACGAAACAAACAATCAACATATACATCTCAAGCAACACAGACACCGAGAAATGATAACAAAATGGTGCAATCAAACCCATCACAACTTTCAAGTTACCTGTCATCTCACCTAAACATTCCTGACATGTCTCATGTCATTAAAACAAAACACAATCAAGGAAATCTGTCTCTCAGTAGTGACAAGACATATGTATGTCTTTGCCATTGACTTGAAATCCAAATTCTGCAGTCACACAAGATCTTCAAATTCAAATGGTTTCAATATTCAGATCTTAAAATGGCAACAGAAACTTCATTAATTCAGAACTAAACATTCTTCAGCGACTATAAATTTTAACGATTTTAGCTACATTAAAAATGCTAAAGCTGTGCATGTCATTTTCAATGATCATCATAACTATAGATTTCTCCCCTTCTAAACCAGATAGTGCAATCCATACATCCTAACAGCTATGAGCCTGGCTTTCACCCAATCTCTATAACATGACAGTGCCAAAAAAACCCTGAAGGCATTCTATGCTGTTTTTTATAATGCTGAAAAGAATCATACCACACAGAGGATGTAGCTGGATGCCCTTGTGATAGGACCCATTTGGAAGAGGATATAAAATAATAAGGGGAAGGAGGAAATGTAAATAGTATCAACAAAATTTACTACTGGATTAAAAAGGAACAAAAATTAGCAACTTTTTCAGATGAGCTTAATAACCAGGATTATGTCTGATCACCTTCAAAGCCTAATGGTTGAGGATAGTTTTAATTTTGCATTTCACTGGAGAAGGGAGATCACACAATTACCGTTGAAGTTGATGTTTTTTACGAACTCTGGAAGCAAACACAAATCGCAGTAATTCGCACAGGTTACTAAAGCTAACAGATTTGCAGTCTATGCTTGAATCCTAAAATGCCACTCCTTTCCATCACACTCATGGCTAAGAAGGGTGGTTTGTCAGTCTTAATTCTGTGGAAATTCAGGCTAGCTAATTTGTTGCAGAGCTGCTCTTGGCACTGTGGGGAAGGGGACTCAGAAAACAACACACGAAAATGAAACTTCAAAAGTGGTGTGTTTCTGACTCTCTCCTATTCACTTGGTTCATCCTCATTCTGCCCCAAGACACACCACAGAAATCAGAAGTTGCACACTCAAATACTGATTATAAAAACCAGAACCACTTTTCCCAACCAACAAGCACAAAATGAAAAGGTAGTATTCAAGGACAGGGAGATGGATTGCTGTTTAGGAGCCAAGAAGACCCTGAACAGTGGTCCCCTGTTAGGCCCCCCTCAGTCTATTACTATCAGTCTATTTGTCTAATGATATTTATATAATGTTGTGCATGCTTTATTAAACCTACAGGTGAAAATGGTGAGTTTGGTGTGATGGCTCACATGGCACAGAAAACTATGACCAAAAGAGATGTTAGCCATATCTCCCATTTACTTGTCATTTGTCATAGGTAGAGTCCTGAAACTGTATGGTGGGCAGAAAAGCAGTCACTCCCCTTTTCTGTTAATATGCTGAGCAGTGTTCCAGGTTTCTACCTACTAAATGCCATTTCTATCCCTTAAACCTTCACTGTAACAACAGAAATTGTGACAGGATTCTATAATCCCAGCACTCAAAAGGTACAAGCAGCAGGATAGGGAGTTCAAGGTCATCCTACCCTACACAATAAGTTTGAAGCTAGCCTGCTACAGAAGACTTTATCTCTTAAAAAAACGAACAAACAAACAAACAAACAGAACTCGAGGAAGTAAAAATTTTCCTCAGAATCACACAATCATGGCCATTTGTCCTTAAGGGACAACATCCTGAGTTGAGAATCGCTTCCAGAAGCCCTAGTGTTTTTTAATCCAGTTTCTTAAAAAAGAGTATCAACTTTATACAACTGCATTACATCTGTAGGTTTCCAGGTCTCATTGTCATTTGTTCTCTGTGTCCTGCCTTGTGCTTTGCACTGTAGTCTGACAATAAAGCCCATTGACGCATGTTGCCTTCTATACTCTTGGGCATCTGCACATTTTTAACTTCTGACTCACTCATGCTATTGTCTGGCACTTATGCACTAAAAACCATTTTTGGCTTACTTTCCCAGACTGATCACTACCTCTAGTCTTTATTACATCTTACCATATAAACCCACAACACACCAAAATGAAGCTTCAGAAGTGGTGTGCTTCTGAATCTCTCCTATTCACTTGGTTCATCCTCATTCTGATGAGATGACAATGCCTTTAGCAACGTGTCCTTTAATTCAGGTTTGGATGCATTCTTAGGAACAAATGGTCAATGAAAAATTATGATTACACTCACCTTAAGGAAACAACAAAGAGAATTACCCAAATAGTTTTTTGCACCAAAAATTAAAATGCATATATGTACACACATACTTTTCTTGGAATTTTAAAATAAAATGAGGTTTCCAGGTTTCTATTTGAAAAGAAAACAAAAGTGAAGTAAACAGTCTTTAGCCAAATCTTCTGGTAAGCAAACTCTAAACTTAATCACACAAGACGCTAAATAGTGTTTTAGTCATTCGGAATAAATAACATTTGTAGCTGTTAAATCTAGAAAGCCAGAATCAGAGAAACGATGGAATTTCAAAGCAGAATTAGTACTGGTATCTAATAAATATTACATGCAAAATAGGACCTATACAAAGCACTGATCCATTGTATTCAGTCAGATGCCTGCGCCCTAAAGATAATGTATTTTCCTTCCTTTAAGAATTCATTAATTGTGGTACATTTATGTTTCTTTAGGCAACCCAGCAGCTGTAGTTTCAAGCACAAGCCTTTGAGAAATACATTTAAATGAACATTTATAAACTTTCCTCTAGCAATTATATTTAGCAAGTATAGCAGATGCCTCTGCTTTCCCAGTGTTAGCTGTGTCGCTAATTAGGGTCTGTCTTTAATCATGCTGTCCTGCAGTCACTTGTCTCTCAAGTGGACCACCTACACACTCAGGAGAAAGAGATACACATGGATCTAACAGACCTGTGATCAAGTTTAAAAGAAACGTCATGAAAGAAGCATGTATAAGCCACAAGTGCTCAGTGTTCACAACTCCAGATTTTCCCAAGCAATCATTGACGTATTTGAATTTGAGGATTTTGTTTTTTAATATTGGAAGCATCTGTAAGGAATGTTACCTCATTTACCACTGGATAACTCTTGTTCATCCTTTTCCTTCCAAGTTACACAGTGTAGAGTCCACAATTGCCAGAACAGGACCAAAGAGACCTCAGGTCTTAGCACTAAAACTGATTTAGAAACTATGAGCAGATAAGCTTAGAAATACATATTTTAATATATTTTTTCAGATTTACTTTATATATGTGAGTGTTTGCTTCACGAGTGTGTATGTACAGCATGTGTATATGGTTCCCACAGAGTCAGAAGAAAGGATCAGATCCCCTGGAACAGGAGTTGCAGGTGGTGGTGGTAAGCAGCCATGTAGCTGCTGGGAACTGAACATTGGTCCTCTGCAAGAGCAGTAAATATTTTTAACCACCGAGCCATCTCTCCAGGCCCCAGAAATACATATTATTGACATTACTTCCAGGGAGTGTACATATTGAAGGTTTTTTTCTTTTTCTTCCTTTTTTCTTTTCCCTCTTTCTAAATTTATTTTTATTTTCATTTTTTATTTTTGCCAATTGAGAGCTTTTTCCTCTAGAAAAGTGGTTCTCAACCCATGGGTTACAACTCCTTTGAGGGTAGAATGACCCTTTCACAGGGCTCACATATCAGATATCCTATATATCAGATATTTATATTATGATTCATAACACTAGCAAAATTACAGTTATGAAGTACCAAATTAAATAACGTTATGGTTGGGGGTTACCACAACATGAGGAACTATGTTAAGGGTCACAGTTTAGGAAGGTTGAGAACCAGTCCAAGCCATTTTAAATATTTGGCTTTTGCGTTGCCAAAGCACACTGAGTTCTCTTGTATCCAGTATCACCTGGAATAGAGCAGATAAGGTTGTTAGATTCCTTTTCACTCTGAACTATTGAATCAAACTATCTTACATCTGTGAATTTTTTCATGCCTGATGAGGAGAGGGCAATTAGTATTTAAGAGAATGCTGTGCTTTCTGAAAATGAAAGGTGTGTGTTTTTGTCTTCTAATTCATCCTTATTTTTTTCTTTTTTTTTCTTCTCTCTCTTTTTAATTTTTTTTTAAATGTATTTCTTCAAGTTACATCTCAATCATAATCCCCTCTCTCCTCCCCCTTTTAGTCCCACACTCCTACTCCCTTCCCCCTAACCCTCCCATCTGCTTTTTTTAAAGTTTAAGGTGTATATTTTCCCCTCAACAGCTCCCCTTTTTAGTACAATAAATGGCTCTTTTTCTTATAACAATAAATACATTACAAAACAATAAGAATAATTAGGCCACATTATGAAAATTATAACTTATAACATACAACCCCAATGTCCAGTCCATACATATTTGGCAACTGATATTAATATCCTATTATCTATCTATATCCATGAGTTTAAAGTTCTATACCCAACTCAGTTTCCATCCTAACTTGCATTACCAACTTAAAAACATCTTCTTTGACCTAGAACATCCATTTAATTCTTAAACAACTTAAAATTTAACTGTGAGACTATAACTATCTAGTGTTCAACCACATTGGAGACCTGAGAAGGATAAATATATCTGAATAAACAGGAAGTGCAGAGCCAGCTTCTTCCAAAACTAAGAAATGACAGACAACTGGCTGCCTGGACAGTCCCCAGTTTCTCTTAATATATGAATACACATCACCAACAGCCACAATATTAATAGATACCTTTCACTCACTTGTCCTGATTTTTCTTTTCTACTTTAATATATTTTCACATTCCACTAACTTCTGGAAAGGCTCCATTTTAACTTTTGAAGACAAGGGACTTTTAAAAACTTCAGCTATCTTGAGGAGAAAACATAGAAACAAAAAATGATCGGAGGTCAAATCAGGAATGGGATTTATAGAATACAAAAAAAACTTTCAAGACCACAACTACCATAAACATCACCACCACCACCACCAACACCCACCCACCCACCCAGGAAGCTAAGAGAAACTGATCATAAAACTGAAACAAGATGAAAGAATCCACAAGCTTTACATTTTCAAAGAGTTGCAGTTTTTTTTACTGCTCTATGTAATTTACATAGAGAAAAAAAATTCCCTGGCCTGGGTCTTGAGCCTTGAAGTTCCTTCAGGGTTCAGAAGATGGTGTTGTATCCCTTGGAATTAGAATTATACAGAGATATGAGTCGCCATACTCGCTCTAGGAATTGAATTCCAGTCTTCTGCAGGAGCAGCAAGTACCCTGACCCCCTGAGTCATTTCTCCAGCTCACTCTATTACTGAGCTGAAACTGGCAAAACATTTATCACCTGATAGGTCAAACACCAGCAACTATTTCCTGCAAAGGAGTGGCCACAACATATTTTAAAGTATTTGCTTTCTATGTCATACAGCTTGTATCGCAACCTCTTCCTCTCCCCCCTCCTTCTCCACCTCCTTTCTCCTCCTTTTCTCTTTGTTTGTATTTGCTTTTGGAGAGATCAGATTTTATGTAGCCTGGGCTGGCTTTGAACTCCTAATCCTTCTGCCTGTGCCTTACACTTGCTGTAATTTCAGACACAATCCACCATGCCCAGATTCCTGGATTTCTGTAGATAGTAAGGTTGAGAATAAGGTACGAGTGTATCCTAATAAAACATTATTTACAAAAATATGTAGTGGCCTAGATCTTGCCTGCAGACCACCATTTGCCAGCCTCTAGCGCAATCTCACCAGGATGGTGCTATCTCTCTGCTCCATCCCTTAAACTACAAATCCTTCATTTGTCATTTCTTCTGTTGCAGGAATCTGGCCTTATACCATTCACTTTGGAAATTACGGCCATAAAGGGCCAACAATCTGCCTGATAACGCATATTTCAGGCTCCATCCTCTTAACTCTTCCTTGTTCCCAGAGTGCAGAGAGCTCAATGGATTAGGATTCTTTTTTTTGTTTGTTTTGTCTTTGATTTAAGATGTATTTATAATTTTATTTGTATGATTGTTTTTTTTCTACATGTATGTCTGTGTACCAAATGCATTTGTGCCTACAGAGACCAGAAAAGGGCATTAGATTCCCTGGATCTGGAGTAGTTACAGGTGGTTGGTAGATATCATGTGGGTGCTGGGAATTGGACATGGGTCCATTGGAAGAAAAAAACAGTGCTTTTAACTACTGAATTGCACTTAACCAGCCCCTGGATTCCAGCTTTTTAAATAATTTTTTTAAATTTAATTATTACTTGTGTGTATATGTGAGTGCGTGTGTGTGTGTGAAGAAGAGGAGTTCAGAGGGGTATCAGATCACCTGGAACTGGAGTTACAGGCAGTTGTGAGTCTGATGTGGGATCTGGGAATTGAACTTAGGTCCTCTGCAAAAGGAGTGTGTACTCTTAACCACAGAGCCATATCTCCAGACCTAGATTCCAAGTTTTTAATAGGTTTTTAGTTTTTTAAGACTTCTCAGTGATTTTGCTGGCTTTTCTTACTCTACCTATCCCAAGAAAATCTAAGGATTTTTAGGCCTCAGCATTCCTCTTCCTTTGTTATGTGTTCTACTCATGGATCTCAATTCAAAAAAAAAAAAATTCTTCTGCCAGAACACTGGCCCTGGAATTTGTTTTTGTTTTTGTTTTGATTGTTTTTTTCTGCTTGCATTCTGACTGCATCCTCAGTTATCACTGATGGATCTTTGGCCTGAGGTACCGCACTGTAGGGAGGCAGAGTTTGTGTTAGTTTACAGAGGAAGGCCACTGAGGAAAACACTTGGTCTTTTAAAAGCATATATAA
The DNA here is from genome assembly GCA_907164525.1 of Lophiomys imhausi. NCBI lineage: Eukaryota > Metazoa > Chordata > Mammalia > Rodentia > Muridae > Lophiomys > Lophiomys imhausi. Next base: position 2,264,815 of record CAJQZJ010000705.1, on the reverse strand, counting down.
TAATTGCAGATTGTCTGTGATTAGGATGATGAAATCAAGGGCCTAATGATGCAGCCCCCACCAAAGATGAAAAAATTGCATAAAGAAAGAACAACCTATTTCTACTAATAAATTATTCATCATTTTTTTCTGGATAAAAATAATTAATCAAGTATAAAAATATTTTTCTTTTAAATCTTGGATTGACCACAAAAAGGAAACTACAGAAAATAATAGAACATATTCATGAAAAAAGAAACAAATATGAATTTATAAATGAAAATATCTACACTGTATTTAAACAGTGGATTTTAATATAAATTAGACAGTGCACAATAAAGAATTAGTGAACTGAAAAATAAAAGAAGAAATAATTGAGAATGTAGCATAGAGAAACAATATGTTAGTTCAATACAGAAGTATGGGTCAAAGGTACAAACCGTCTAGCTCAAGGATTTAGCTTACAAATTACTAGAACATTCACTTGGCAGAGGCAAAACATGAAGAGATTAACACTCCACCATGTCATGACAAGTGAGACCATAATCTCAAGAAGCAACATAAATTATAGAAAAACAGAGAGTGCTGGCTATCTGCATCTAAAACATTTTAGAACAGATCCATTTTGATTATTAATTTTTCAGGTTGAGGGAAATCTAAACCTTCATATGAGATATCCTTAGGATGGGGAGAATTCCAATCATGAAATTTATAGACATTTCAGATCCACCTTGTGTATACAGATTGACTACACTATTTTAAAATTTGCTCATGTAACAAAGGTTGTGGTGTTAAATTTTCTACTTGTGGCAGCCTGTAAGCACTCAAAATGCTTTTGACTTTGGGGCATTTTAAGTTTTAGATTTTTAGATTAAGCTGCTGGACCTATATAAATGAAAGAACATACCAAAGTGTATAAATGAAATGGATATCTAAAAAAAATTTACGTACTCCTAAAATTAGTCAGAGTAAATAAAATAGGATCTTCAAAGGAAATACATAGTCTCATTTGAGGTTGACTTTTCCATAATGGACATCACAAACTAGTAATGTAATACCTTTATGAGCTGAGAAGAAATTGCTAGCAAAGAAAATAATATCTCTCAATGGGGAAAGCTCAGTGAGGCTCAGAGCTAGTCTGTGGCAGACACGAGGTTGAATCCCTAAAACTACCAAAAACAGAAAGCAGGCAAAAAGTTTTAAAAAACTAGGTGGGAGGGTGCAGAAGGATACACAATCATTATACTTAGTTTCAGAATACATTTAAAATATTTTGAACTTTTAAAAAAGACAGTGGGAGCAAATAAAGACTTTTAAAGGAAATTAAGGTAGAAAGTGCTCCCTAATAAAAAAGGAAGAAAAAGGGAGGGAGGGAAGAAGGGAAGAAGAAGGAGAAAAGGAAAGGGGAAAATAGGGAAGAGAAAGGAGAAAAGAAGAGGAGAGAAGAGAGACAGACAAAGAGACAGACAGACAGAAGAAATTTATAAGGTTCATGAATGATTAGATCAAATAATAAATAATCAAAACTGATTGTGTCAATCAAAACTGCCTTATTGTGTGAAATAAATTAAAATACTCAATAAAAGTAACTCTACATTGTACAATGTACAATGGGAAGGATTCTATGGTTGTTTACATAAGAATGACCCACATAGGCTTACATATTTGAATGCTTTGTCACCAAAAAGTACCACAGTTTAAGAAAAATTAGGAAGTGTGTCTTCGTTGGAATAGGTGTGACCTTGTTGGAGGGAATGTGTCACTGGGGGCTTTGCGATTTCAAAAGCCAAGCCAGTGTTTCTCTTCTGCCTGCTGCCTCTAGATCCAGTTGTAGAACCCTCAAGTACTTCTCCAGGGCCATGCCTGCCTGCATACAGCCCAGCTCTCCATCACGATAATAATGGACTGAACCTCTGAAACTGCAAGCCAGCTCCCAATTCAATGCTTTCTTTCACATGAGTTTTTTTTATTGTGAGGGAGAAGGATGGAAACACTGACTAACTTTAGATTTTGCTAACAACATCCTTGTTTTCTTTTCTACTGAAACTATGGAAAGCATAGCAACCTGCTGAATCAGCAGATCTTAAGAACAGGAACATCACATCCATAGGCAGCCATCCCTGGCAGTAGATGAATAAAAAAAGGTGGAAGGAGAAAAGTCCTCATCCTGACAAGTCCTGGTTCTCCCCTACTTCAAGTTCACAAAATACAAGGGAACAACAACAAAAAATAAACAGGTTACATGGATTCAGCATTGAGAGAATTACAAAGCATAACATTAAAGGACAGTCTAATGTTTGGACATTAATCTACAACTGTGTATGCATGATATGGGGAGGGGGACATATATGTGCCAAACCTTCTATGTGGAGGTCAGAGGAGAATTTAAGAGACTCAGTTGAAATAACTTCCTCCAGGGATTCCAAGGATTCCAGGGATTCCAGAAATTAAACTCAGATCATCAGGCTTCCATGGCAATCCTGTTACCTGCTAGGCTACCCATATAGCCATATATACCTATGATTATATGAAACAAAAATAACATGGAGTTTCAGGTTAAAATATGAAAATGAAGTATTTTTGCAATTTCAACTTTATGCTGGCTATATGAAACATCTAAAATATAAACAGAAAGACAATTAGGAGATAAACAATAATGAGAGGTAGAGAAAAAAATCCACCTGGGAGCAGAAATGTAGTGGATAATGTATGCTAATATAAGCGACCTTCTTGTCTGCTGAGCAAAGACTTCTGGTTAGATCTGGTACTACTCAGTTTGAAACCAGTTGCCTAGGATGCTTCACTTCTCAAGAGAACATGGCAGCATTGGGTCATCAGCAAAGACTGTTCATTCTTTGTTCTATATGAATGCAATTTTACATTGACCCTATCTCCAGAGAAACTACTGATTTCAGTTTACAATACTGATATTTCTTCATTGTCTGGAGGATGGACAGCCGGACTGGTAATGGCTTCTGAATTTTCTTTCACTGGTTTCCTTTTACTCTCCCTGAGAAGCCTGGCTAGGATCAGAACCAATGAGGAATTACGTTGACATTGTTTAGGTCATTATACCACAGGACAGTGAATGCTAATGAGTAGCAGTCCCTCTGTGTGAACCAGTTTACATTCCTGATATGATTAACAAATCCTCTATAAGGGGAACAGTGAGACAATGTGAACAGAGCAGAGAAAATCTGTAATATGGAGATGGATGGTTTGCCTGAATGCTGCTCTCTGGCATCAAGTACAGGAAAAGCATGGTTTGTGTCCTGGAATTGGACCACAGTGATCTGTGTCCAAAGCACATACTCTCAAATACCAGGCCAGAATATCTGAAGACTCCATTCATTAATAAATATGTCCTTTGAAGCTAAGGTTTGACACTGACTGTATAATGGTTAGCCAAGAAGATGCTTTCCACCATCCTGATATATGGTTGAACACATGATCAAGTAATGAATTCAGCTGTGTGTGTCTGTGTATGTGTATGTATGTGTATATATATATATATACAATTTGTATGTATGTGTATATATATATATATATATATATAAATTTGGGTGTGCCTTTGCCAGAACAAACACATGGAAATCACAGGGTAACTTCAGATGTTAGTTCTTACATGTTGCCTTGTTTTGAGACAGGATCTCTTTGTTATTTTTCCAATGTTTATTCTAGGCTGGCTGGCTAGTGAGCTTCCAGGGTTTCTCCTATCTCTGCCAGCTACATCCTCATAGGGATGCTGGGATTCCAGATGCTTGTTCTATGTTCCAGCTTTTATGTGGGTTCTGAGGATTTGAACTCCAGTCCTTTTGCTTATATAGCAATCATTTTTTACTCACTGAGCTATGTCCCCAGCCCCAAATCAATTTACTTTTTTATACTATTTTTTCACTTTATAAATATCTTTACTCTTAAACAACAATAAAATGCAAGCAAAGATTGAAAGTCTTAAAGTAGAATAAATTGGTAACTTAGATGTAAGAGGGGAAAATCTTATTAAACCTTAAGGCTGGACAAATCTTATACATGGCCACATGTTCCTATAATTAAAGTTTTATTTTAAAACTTATGATTATGTGCCTACATATTATGCTACAACAGCAGAATTAGATAATTCTAACAAGGTCATATACTCCACACTGGCATATGTGGGTTTTTGCCCCTTTCAAGAAACTTTGCTCTAGAGGAAATTAGGGAAGGATTATATTAGATATGAGAAAATACTTATAGTTTCTTTTCTAAAAATTTTATTTGATTTTAAAATATGTATATGTGGGGATGGGTAGGTATGCACACATTAATGTAGGTTACATTGGAGGCCACAGACATTGTATGCCCCGGAATTAGAGTTGAAGGGAGTTGTGAGCCACCTGATGTGGATACTGGGAACCAAACTCTGTATTCACTCTTAGCCAGTGGATCTGCTCCCTGGCTCCTCTAGTTTCTACATACAGTCAAATGCTGAAGCACTAGGGGGAATAAGGTGCTTTGATATCTGGTGCATAGGACTCTGGCCCCTACAGTTGGCTAGATGGTCACCCAGTGGAATTTTAATAAGACAAAATACTTATCTTCATTCATGTCATCTCTCTCTCTCTCTCTCTCTCTCTCTCTCTCTGTGTGTGTGTGTGTGTGTGTGCACGCGCGTGCATGTGTGTGTGTGTGTGTGTGTGTGTGTGTGTGTGTGTTTGTGTGTGTGTGTACTCAGTGGATGCCAATATGGAGTATTAGCCACGTGCACTGTCTTGGAGAGCCAGGAGCAGAGTGTTTGCTCTAAACAGTGCATGTTGTCCCCAGTTGTTTACTAAAGAAAGTGTTACTTCCCTGTACAAGTCTGGTCTCTATCACTCACCTCTAATACCATCTTACATTGCACTCTACTTTTCTATCAAGACACCCAGAAAAAGCCATTCTTCAAGGATTTTTATGCTTCTATCCAAGTGCACAAGCAAGTGAGCACAGCGACAGGGCCTGAACATTTGGATGGAAACGTACATTCTACAGGTCCCAGCAGTACACACACAGATAATTGGTCCTTTGTATTGGCAAGTCCCACTTAGAGATCAACCAAAGACAGAATTAAATATGAAGGGCATACATGTATATACTAAGCATGCATGGGTTTCTCCCCCCAACTCTGGGGTGCAGTGTATGTGTAACTTACTTCTTAAACAATACAGAATGATCGCTTTTCATGTAGGGTTAGGTATTACGGATAAACAGTACATAGTTTGAAGTATATAGCAGGGTGTTCATGAGTTATAAAAATATTACATGCTTATATAAGGAACTTGTGCATACTTGAGTTTTTGTATCTGCATGGGTCCTGGAGACAATCTTCTGAGCACACTAAGGGACAATAGTATCTTTATAGAATAGTTTCAGTAACAGAACCCAAATGACCTTGCAAAATTAGTTAGCAGACATCAAAATTCTCTGGCCATAATGAGCCTGAAAAGACAAAAGCAATCTTCCCACAATGACAGACTTAGGAATCTTCTGGGAAAAAGATGATTTCTATGTAAGCCCCACAGTGACCTTGGTGATAATGGATTTGTTTCACTTTCTCAGGGTGGGGGGGGGGCGGCTCTTTATAGAATGCAAGGTGGATGCTAATGTGACACAGAGGAACATAAAATATGAAGCACTCCCAGTTGAATTCTTGTATTGCTGTGGGTAGGAGCAAAGAGAGCATCTTGGAGGAAGGTTTCCAGAGAGAAAGCCAGGAGCAGACAAGGAGGACATGCCATGGGGTAGATTAAAGATCCTTTCAAGTGGCCTGGAATATCTGTTTAGCGTGGAGAATAATAGTACAAAGGGATGTATGTATATATGGGGTTATATTGGAGTAATAGAATTACAAGCTAGCTTAGATGGGCTAGGACTGCACAACCCAAGCCTAGGCTTGTTAAAATCCACCCGGTGTCTGTATATATTCATTTATAGTGGCGGGTTAAGGATTTACACTGCTGACCAATTAAAGATAATATAAATACTGGTTAAATCATTTAATTAGTTTTTTCTACACAAATGTGTGGAACATCTGAGGAAACTCAAACTGAGATAATTGCCAAATCTTTAGACACTAATGAAAAGCAAATGGAAATCCTAATGATATGGTATGCCATGCAGTATAGTAGTATCCTTCTTTGAGATACTATAGCAACATCCATATACACGTGCTCTCATGCTTACCTACACTTGCAATCTCAGAGGGCTTGCTAATGCCTCTGTCCTCTCATTCCTCAAGCATTTGCTTGTCAAACTCGAGGCACTGTCTTGCCTCCCATGTGCACCATATCTGCTCTAGGCTGTCATCAGTGGTCTCAGCACTGGTTCATCATCATTCCTAAAACTATTAGAGTGATTTTTGTTGTTGTTGTTTAACTTTCTTGGTTTTAGTTCCATTTTAATCTTTGAGTGTGTTCATGCCATGCAGTATATCAGTCTTAAGTTTGTAGGTCAATGACATTTTTACACATATTTGGACTAGGTCTATAACTCCAAATGACACTCCAGGTTATTTCCTTGCCAATATTACTCCCATACTTGACCATAGTGGCTAATTAACACCATTGGCTAGCTTTGTCTGTGTTTTAAATTGTTTTTAGCCACATAGCATTTTTATTGATTCTCTGGGAGTTTTACAGCATGCACCCTGATCACAATCCCTTCCCAGTCCTTCCATGTACTGCCTCCCCTTGTAAATTCCCAACAAAAGAAGTAAAAGATAAAAATAATTTTTAAAATAAAAAGTCCACTTTGTGTTGTCTACATACTTGCTGGATCATGATTAAATTCTTAGTGGCCTGCCCCTTGAAATAGACTGAGTCCATCCCCTCCCACACCTCTGCCAGAAGTCATTAATTGTGGAGAGGTAATCTTCAGCATCTCAGTCACACTTCTTAAGAGCTCTCTTTAGTGGCTTCCTGTCTAGGCTGTTGCCTTTGCGGGTTGAGTGGGGCTCAGAGTGTAGTGGTTGTCACAAAAGCTTTCCATGTCTCTCCTTGTTAATTGTGCACCTGCAGTTATCAATAACACGGAAAAAGTAGCCTCTTTATGGAAGCACGGATCATGGGCCTCCACTCCATTACTGGCAACAGCACACAGACCACAAACATGCCCCCCCTCTCCCCTGCTGCAGCAGGACCATGGACCCAGACAAGTCCTTCAGAGGCTACCTGGACTACAGAAATCAAGATTGCCTCAAGTAGCAACACAGCCCATGGACCGCCACATGGCCTTTCATAACACTGGCCATGGTCATCAACACAGACCCCAGCTGTAACAGAACCACAGACTCAAACATGGCCCTTGCTTTGCTTGTGTCTTGTGTTAATACAAATGGTATGGTTCTCATCAGATAGTTGCTCTTTGCATGTCTATGACTGTCACCCATATGTTATTATTATTACATAGAAAATAAGGCATTACTTTTTCATTCAGCTATATTCTTACAATGAACTGTGCAATTATTTGTCTATTTTACTATTGATAGCTACTTAAATTTTTTGAAGTTTTTTATTATTACTTTATTTTTTCAAGTTATATATCAATCAAAGTTCCCTCCCTCCTTCCCTTCCTCTCTTCTTCTTCTTTGTCTCAGTCCTCTCTTTCTCCTCAGATGCAGGGAGCAGCCTCACATATCAAACCCCCTCAGTTCATCAGTCACATGAGGTCTAAGGGCCATGATAAAATTTTCAGTGGATTTTTATGTCTCTAAATGATCTCTGACTTACCTTCTCTCCTTCATCTCTACTTTTTGCAGAAACTACCAAATTACTATGTTCATGGAAAAGCTGCCATTATAGGACTCATATATGCCCAATAAAGTCTCACTAGCTTTTAAAATAAAACTAGCATCCTGATTCTAATAGTCAAGTGTTTCCAGAGCCAGCGAGGTCGCTCAGTCACTAAATTGCTGGTGACATAATAATGAGAACCTGAATTTCATCCCCATAACACACATAACAAGGCAGTCATGGTGGTGTACATTATTTCCACCACTGAGTAAGGAAGCAGAGATAGGAGACCCTTGGGGTTCACTGGCCATCCAGATAGCCTACTTGACAAGCCCCAGACCAGTAAGAGAATCTGTCTTAAAAAAATGGTAGACTGCACTTATGGCTGTACTCTGGCTTTCATATACACATGCACCCATCCACAGGAACCAATACCTTACCAACCACAGAGTGGTAGAGAGGGAGGGAGGGAGGGAAGAAA
>CAJQZJ010000705.1:2234551-2251886 GCA_907164525.1 Lophiomys imhausi | reverse complement strand
GAGGCGGGAGTAGGAAGGGGATTGTGATTGAGATGTAACTTGAAGAAATATAATAATAATAATAATAATAATAATAATAATAATAATAATAATAATAATAATAAATAGTAAAACTGTAGTAAGTGAGCATTGAGGTCTTCTTAAACAGTTTTATAAAAGAAAGATTTTATGTGTAAATTTGTCAAATAATAAAAAGTATTATTTGTCAAATAATAAAAAGTCAAATAATAAAAGTAACACTTATTAAGCTTGCTTGAAACTAAGGGCATAATGCATAGATAAGGAAGAGACTTTTAGTACAAGAGCTATAGCCATGACCTCATTAAAAAGTGAATGACATCTATACCTGAAGATACCTCATATTGGGGTCATCCTACTGCACACAGGAGAAGCCCCATTTGTGCACTATGTCCTCTAATAATGACAATGGCATTTCATCTAAGGGTTTGTGCCTATCAAGTGAACTGTGTTAAATGAAATAGATGCTATTTGTTACCATAATATCTAACACATATTAGATAGTCAATACATACTAACCACTAAACAAATTATTTAATATCTTGTATGATGGATTGTTAGCTTGACCCAAAAATGAAGCAAACATCAGTAAGTAATGGAGTTCACAGGCAAAAATGTCAAGAGAAAGTTTCCCATCAGCATATAAACTATGAGAATCAAACAAGCTGTGTTAAATGTGAAATTATAAGTAAGGAAGCCAAATCAAGACAAAAGTTGCCTCAAACAATATCCCAAACAGTTATCATACCCCAAGTAACAAACTCCTATCAGAAACCAAAGGGATGGCCATCTTCTCTTCTAAAATGTTAGTGGTAGGATGAAAAATATCCAGGATTCTTGTGCTGTGTCCACTGTCTTTTTAGCTGAGTCAACTTTAGTGGCTTCTACATGGGCATGGAGATACACAGGTAGACCAGTTGGGGTCATGGCTCAGTTCAAAGACAGGCCAGGGAAGCTTTGTTGGAGAAGGCTGCTTAAAAGTCTAGCTCTTAAAACAGTCACGTGACCGTGACATCCACTCATCCATTCTGAATCAAAAGTATAGTGTGATTCCATCTCACTGCGGTTGGAAGAGCCATTTTCATAATACTGATACCACTGATGGAGATGATGAGAAAGGAGAAACAAAGTTTATATACTGTCAGAAAGGATGCAAATGACTACAGACACCATGAAAAAGCAATGTGGGCTCCTATAAAAAACTAAAACCGGAACTTGCATGTGATCCAGCATTCCCACTCCAGGCTATACCTCTGAAAAGAATGAAATTGATATGTGAAAGAGAAATCTGCCCTGACATGTTTATTGCAGCACTAGTCGCAGAAGCCAAGTGTCAGACTCAGCTGAGGTGTCAATCAGCAAATGTACTTGATGAAGATAATGTGGTACATATATAAAGAGGAGTGTGTATTTTATCCATAAGCAAGTGTGGTATCCTTTCATTTGTAGCAAAACAAACAGAAATGGAGGAAATCCTATGAAGTGAAGTAAGCTAGGCAGTTGAAGAGAGGCTCATAAGATTCAAGATTATTTTAGAAAGCTCCTACATGAAATTCAAAAGCCCTTCTCCAAGCTTTTACAAGCAGTAACAATCCTAGGGATGAACTTCCCTGCAAGCCATGCAGGAAGCTCTGGAAATGCAGCTTTCATGAGTCAGCACTCATACTGAGGTAGGCTTCTTGGTGATACAGCTGCCTTTGGAGATGCATTCATGCCCTTTAAGTAACCCTTCACCCGTGCTCTTTTGCATGATCTCAATAAACACATTAAGCCAGACTTATATGCAATTTCTACTTTGGTCTGTCATGAGTACTTTACTCAAGTAAATAGACCTTTGTTCACATCTCTCTAGGAAAAGTAAAAAAACTCAATGTAGAACAAAAGGACTGGCATGAGAGAAGGAGAAGGGTTAAATCTTTGTCCTACAATTATGTGCCTCACCCAGTGGGGTGTCCTAGATTAAGTGACATTTAGTAGATGTACCTTCCATAATCAATCTCCTGTCCTCCATTATGGTGGTTACAAGGTGATCACAATTCATTTGTGATTTGTGTAGTTGAAAAGAAAAGAAACAGAAGAAAAACAGAGAAAAGAAGAGGAAACAACAGAGATTACTTGAGAAAAGATATTGCCAGGGTTAGTTGAACTTAAATAGTTCAGGAAGTTAACAAGTTGTGAAACAAGTGAAGAGCTATGAATCTGAGTTTCCATAAATTGCTGGAAACAGAGCTATAAGAACTTGGAACCAACTTGAGTGTGGTAGATCTAACCAAAAATGCTCTCTTTACTAGGGCGAGGACAAAGTCACAGTTGCCCCTGAAGCAAAGGATCAGCATCACAGCCATTGTGGAGGTCAGAAGACAACCCCAGATGTTTGTCCACAACTTCCATCTTGTTTTCAGGGAGAATTTCTCTTATTCGATGTTGCAGTACCTACTCCATGCTTGCTTCCTTGTAAGCTTCAAGAGAATTCTGCCTCTATCTTTCATTTTGTTGTAGGAGTGGTAAGATTACAGACAAATGCCACCATGGTTTCTGAGTATCCAAACTAAGGTTGTCAGGCTTACATGGCTAGATATTTTTATCTGCTGAGCCATTTCCTCAGCTCAAGGAAAGGCTTTTCATCCACTACAGTTAACTTACATGTATTTTCTTGCATGTGTCACACACCCTTTCAGTCACTGGATTCTGTTAACCTGTAAACGAAATGTCCCTACAAGAGCCAAAACTTATGAAGATTCTACAAACTGACTGGACCTTCATGATTGTAGAGAGCTGGACTACTGAAGATAGCCAAAATTATCTTGGACTGTCTTTAGTCCCTTTAGTTGCCATTTATCATCCACTTCTGTTTCTGACCTAAAATCATTTAGACTACCAGGGAAAGATATTGAAATGCATTAACCTAGCAGACTAGTAGTTTATACCAACCCCAAGGCTCTGAATGTTATTACATGGGATCTGGGATATATAATAAAGATATCCTGGTTTTGGTGTGATGCCAGTATATTAAGTAAATGCTATAATTGATGAGGTTTTTTTTTTCCTGTGACTAAAAAAAGTTAATGTGACCACTTCCACAGTAGTCATTCAGTGGCAACCTGAATCTGTGTTCCTGGGTCCTTATCTCTCATATTTGTCTCCAAATAAACTATTCTTATTCCTTTTGAGGTGAAAGCTGGGTTTTGTGTTGACACAGATCTTGGACCAGTAAGCAAAAAAATTTACTGCATATTCAGAAGCTAAAGCAATGATCCCTACAATCATTAAGACATGGAAAAAAAGAATACAGATATTTGAAAGTTAAATTTTCAGCGCCTTGGGAGGTAGCTTGGTCCACAAAGTGACTACTTCATAAGGGCCAGGGCCCGAGTTCAATCTCTAGAACCCATGTAACAAGCTAGGCACAGTGGCATATGCTGTGATCCCAGTACTAAGAAGATGGGGACAGAGGATTGCTGGTATCCAGCCTAGCCTACCTAACTGATTTGGAAAGTCATGGTTTCAGTGAGACATTGTGCTTCAACAAATAAGGTAAACAGGTCTTGCAGAATGATGCCTGAAGTTAACTTCCGGATGCCGCATGCACATGTGCATGTACACCTTATGCACACCCATATACATGTGTAGCACCTATAACCATGCACATACACACAAAATATAAAAAGCTAAAAACTGAAAAAGGAGTTTGGAAATATATGAACAAAGAATTAGATCAGATAAAGACAAGCTGTCCATAAAGAGGCCAAGCTCTGCGAGGTTGAAGAGAAAGAGCTAGAAGATGCCAACATGCACAGAGACAATTTGAGGTAAGAGCTTATCCTCCACGATAGACATGAAAGCAAAACGTGAACAATGTGAACAAGAGCTAACAAACACATGATTTAAACAATAAATTTGCCATTTTCTCACAATGTTTATGTCATTTGACCTTCATGAAAACTCTCAGAAGCTGTTAACAGGTCTTTCTCCAAGGTTCAATGCAGTCAAAGTCAGTTACACAGTGGCTAGAGAAACTACTGAGCAGTCTAGACTGGTACACAGCAAACAGGCTGAGCCAGGAAGCATCCCATTCCCACACACTCTGCTGTATAGCAACTGTTGTCCCACAAAGATGACCAGGTCCCTGTTGTATATCCACAACTAAAGAGCCTGGTGCAATTAAACTGCCACGTGATGCTGCAAATGTGCCTCATTCAGATTTCAGGCTTGCAGAGATGGCCTTTTGATTATTTGGGTTTCCCTGAAGCTTCTCTGCAAGGAGCCGGGAGCGGGTCAAGCTGATATGAACCTCCAACTGATTGCAGAGTTCTCATTAGACGTGTACAAGCTGGAAGTCTGATTATAATTTAGCCTTTCACATACTTTATCTATAGAGAAAATCGGTATTGATATAAGAAAGTGCATATTTCAGCTTCTTTGAGAATGGTATATTTTCATGGTCAATTCATACACGGACACTTTTGTAGAAATCTATATACATAACCTGCACATGTTTATATAAATAAATGATATACATAAATTTATACTTAAGTTCCATGAAGCTGATAAACAGGATTCCACCCTTGGGAGGCCAATTTGAACTCAGGCTGAGGAGCAATTCTGATTCTCACATTAGGCATTTGGAGACCAGTTGCTTTATTAGGGTTATCACCCGGCCATTTGTATCTGCTTTATTCATGATAGCATGTGTCATTCATTCATTCATTCATTCATTCATTCACTTATTTAGTTCTTTACTTACTTATTTAGGTTTTTTGAGGCAGGGTTTCTCTGTATAACAACTCTGGCTGTCCTGGACTCACTTTCTAGACCAGGCTGGCCTGGAACTCATAGAGATTCCCCTGCCTCTGCCTCCGGAGTGCTGGGATAAAAGGAGTGTGCCACCATGCCCGGCTGTGATAGGATGTTTACAAGAGACTGCATCAGAGATCGTAGCTGACTAGGGGAATATGGTCTTTTCTCTAGAGGAGGTACCCTTACTAGCGGAAAAATCCTCTATCTTATAGTAAAAAATTATATCAAGGGGAAAGGATAATTCCCTATTCAGTAAAATCAGTCTCTATCTTTCTCTCCCATAACACACACACCTGTTTGCGTTATATATATACATACATATGTGTATATATATGACACATGTTTATATTTATATAACACACACATATATATGACACATGTTTATATTTAACCCCAAACATATGATATGTTTATATATATGATATATAGCTTATTATATATATTAAGAAACACCTATTAAAATTCTCTCTCTCCTTTCTCATTCCCCCTCTCTCTGTATGTTTTTATATATCAACAGTTAAGGGTTTTAGCTACATTTCCCAGAGTATTTCATATTTATATCATATTATCAATATTTTCTTTGAACAATTCTATTTACCTAGACCAGATCCTACTATTTGTTTTCCAATTCTTATTGTGACATTTGGCTTTCAAAGGGGTGTTTTGTTTGTTTGTTTGTTGAGTGATTGCCAATGTCTACATGTTTATTTGGTGTATGTGGAGACAATTATAAGACTAGTTGTACAACGGAGTAAATACACACACCAGTGAAATGTGCATTTTGAATGAATTGATTGTATGGCATGCAAATTAGGGCTTAATGAGATTTTAGTTTTTGTCGTTTTTTTTAAGGGGGAGCTATTGGGGGAAAAGATATACCTTATACTTTAAAAAAAGGAAGCGGAGGAGTGTGATGGGGAAGAGGGTGGGAGGGTGATACTGGACAGGGGAATAGGGAGGGGATTGTGATTGAGATGTAACTTGAAGAAATAAGAAAAAAATTTGAAAAGGGAAAAATTTTTAACTTATTTTTCACTTTATTACTTTTTTATAACAATATATTCAGTACAAAACAATATGAACAATTAGGCAACAATTATGAAAATTATACAGTATACCGTACATTCTCAATGTCTAGTCCATATGTGTTTGGCAACTAACAATAATATTCTATTATCTATCAATCTCGATGAATTTAAAGTTATATACTTAATTCAGTTTCCCTCCTAACTTGTATTACCAACTTTAAAACATCTTCTTAGACGTAGAACATCCTTTTAATTCCTAGACAACTCAAAACTTATCTGTGAGACTATAAGTATCTAGTCTTCAGCCACATCAGAGACCTGAGAAGGGTAAATATACAGGAAGTGCAGGAAGTGCAATACACAGGAAGCGCAGAGCAAGCAGTGTCCAAAACTAAGATATGGCAGACAACTGTCTGCTTAGACAGTCTCTTGTTTGTTTGTTTTTTAAAGACAGAGTTGCATTATGTAGCCCTGTTTGACTTGAAACTCACTACATAGACGAGATTGGTCAAGGCCTGCCACATCACATCTGGTAGGGTGTTTTAACTTTACCATGCGCTTCACAGCTCACTCTAAAGGATTCCAGAGTTACAGCACTTCTTTTTCAAATCTATCAAACAGAGTACCTTCTTCAACCCTGCCACTAATGTTCGTTTACAAGAGAACAGTTGGAAAATAGCCTATTTGAACAAGAGAATACAGTCCTGGGGAGGGAGAAGAAGAGAGACAGGGAATATACAAAACACTAATGTGAAGAGCAAACTTTGACAGTTCAAATGGATTTTACTTCATGCTCTGTTTCAACACTGAAGTACCAACTCGGATCAGTAAATATCCATGGACTTATTAGCCTGTTGTTTCCAGAAGCCCACTGCACTACTTCAAGCACTTCTTTATTATTCTTATTCAAGGGACTATTAATAAAATTGAAATTTTTTGACAAATACATACAAGGTTTGATCATCTTTATTTATGGAACATGACTAGGTTTGTAAAATAATCTCTATGTCTTTTTAATATAGGATAGTAGAAATACTTAATTCATAGCACAATTATGACTAAAGGATTACATAAATTTAGAAGCGTTAACACACATATTCTCAATGCAGAGATACTTTAAAAGTACAAGAGTTGGCTTGCCCTAAATTCAAACAACATGATTTAATTCAGTAGCCTTGCCTTGTGGAACACAAGGCAGTCGATCTTAATTTATTGGTCTTCCTTGCACAACAGTAGCCACCCATAACAACAAGAACAAATTAAAGAAAGTTGAGAAATTAATTCAGTGTAGAAAGAATCCAGGATTTCGATGTGTATTAGAATGGACAATGATATCACTAGTGAATTGAGGTATAATTCTATTTCTATTTCAAAGAATGAACAATTTGCATATTTATGAGTTGGATTTCCAACTTTTCCTCCTCTCCAAGAAATAATTTACATCAGATACCAAGTGTAACACTACAAATGGACCCCACTGAAGTCAATCTACCTAACAGATCAGCCTCTCGACATAAATACTATTCTTTCTTTGCAGCCTTGCTTCTTATACCCTATATTGTTAGAACAAAGCCAATGCTTAGCCTAAATGTTTTAATAAAGTGGAAGTATACACTCAGATTGACCAAAACTAGAGTTGCAATTCCCATTAACAAAAGTCAGTAACCTTCGCATACATAGACAGTCACAGAGAAGAAAACATGTATTCATAGTTAGTAGAAAATTTCATTAAGAGATGATATTATAGATCCCATAGTAGAATACTCGATATACAGGTAAACCTGTGCAGTCCTGGAGACTGGCATTATTAATTTGATAAAAACCTCAGTTCAGGGATGAGAGGCGCCTGGATCAAAGTTCAGATCTCAGTTTATTTTAATGTGTTCCTTAGAGACAAGCTACTAATTCTGTACGTACTGACTGAAGCACATCTCAGGAATGAAGAGAATTCATTAATAGAGCTGAGTCTAGGTCAAGTATCATGCACATACATAAAAGTATAATGGAAGCAAAATACTAAATACAGTATATTTTTACTACCATTTGGTAAGGCTGGCACTGAATTTGGTGGCAATTTATTAGCAAAGCAATAATAATATTAGAAAGCAACACTGTCCTAAGACCTCAATTATAAAGGATTATGCTGATTTAACCATGTTTCAGGCAAAATTCTAAGTATTCATTAGTGTACAGTAACCCCCACAACAACACGCATTTCTATTTCAGAGATAAGCAGCATAAGCCAGCATAGTATACAAATAGCTTGCTCAGAATTGTATAGCTAGCAAGTTATTAGGTAGGAGAAGTGATAATAGAGTAAGGAAAACAAATACATGATAGTGCAAGGTAGAAGTCATGTAATAGATTGATTAGACTTTCAGTATGATAAAACATAGGATATGTGGTGGTTAAAATAAGATTGCCTCCTATAGGCTTCCATATTTGAATACTTGATACAAACATGAAACAGTTTCGAAAGGATTAGGAGGTGTGGTCTTGCTGAAGGTGGTGTGTCAATGTGGGCAGGAGTTAAGATTTCAAAAGATTGCTTCTATTCCCAGCTACCTCTCTCTGAATTGTGCTTGTGTCTCAACATATAAGCCTGCCTGTTTCTGTGCTCCCCACCATGATGGCCATGGTCTCTAACTCTCTGAATCTGTAAGCCTCAAATGAACTCTTTTTTCTATAAGTTCTTTCAGTCATGTTATCTTTTTACGGCAATAAAAAAAGTAACTAAGTCACAATGGAAACCATGGAGAATAGAATAGAAGAACATGTCAAGGACAAAGGCATTGCCAGAAAGAGTCCAAGTGAATTAATCCAATGGAAAGGAGTGAGAAGAAGAAATCAGTCCCTGATAGCCAGAGCTCTGGTTGCTACCAGCTGAGAATGCTGTTTTATTGAACATGAACATAGTCACACAACAACATCAGACAAGCTGACTCACTTCCTTAATGGAACAAGACAAACAAGAGAACTCTGCCATTCTGACCAAAATCAGCAAGAACATTGTCCAAATCACACAAATGTGCAAGGCTCACCCTAACTGCCTAAAATGAGTGAATGCTGCTTCTTTATTAAATAACATTGGCCTTGAATCATTTTTCCTCTTTATAGATGAGATTTATAGATCTATCTATTATCACAGGACAGCCCATATTTGCTAATATATCCGATCTAGAGCCAGGCCCTATTTTTTTGAGCTCTTCCCAATTCATTTTCCCCTGGCTCTGAATCTATCTTGCAGGGCTTTTTTGCTGAGATACCTCAGGGTTCTCTACGGCTTATGTTCTCCTTCATTGCAAATGTGCAACACATGCAACCTGCTCATCTCCAGTCATTCCTGTCATGTTCTTCCTCATTGTCTGAACGTATACTTTTCTTCCAAACAAAGGCTTATGAATGTTTACTCCACAAGGAACACAAGGAGTTTTTTTTTTCAGCAGAGAAGTAAAATAACAAGGATGGTTTAGAAAACAACCTCTTGGAGCAGTGAAGTGATGTGTTGAGTTAGAAAGCTGCTGGTATTCAGACTGAGGAGGGTACAATAAGCCCCAGCCAAAAAAGCAGAAGCTACAAAGAGGGCTGCAGGGAGGGAAGGAGACTTTGATACATTTCCAAGGTAGAATTAAGAAGAGATCAGAACAGCCTTAGTGATGAGAGTGACTATAATGCCTAGTGAGAGAACTGGCTCATCTCTGTCACGGTGACTTCAGTTCCACTGTTCAAGAAATAATAGGCTAGGCTGGAGAGGTAGCTCAGTTAGGAGAGTGTGTGCACAATGCCCTATACTTGATCCCCAGCACCAGATAAAATTAGACGCAATAGTATATACCTGTGATTATAGTGTTCTAAATGAGGAGGCTCAAGAGTTCAAGGCCATTCTCCTCTATATATCATGTGAAAAGTCTGCCTAAGATTCATGAGACTCTGTCTTGGAAAAGAATAGGAGGAGGAAAGGAGAAAAGAGAACCTGAGGAAAAAAAGAAAAATTAGAACTAATCGAAAAATGGTTTAACAGTTAAGAAAACATACTGC
This sequence comes from Lophiomys imhausi, assembly GCA_907164525.1. NCBI lineage: Eukaryota > Metazoa > Chordata > Mammalia > Rodentia > Muridae > Lophiomys > Lophiomys imhausi. The sequence goes on along the minus strand of CAJQZJ010000705.1, from coordinate 2,242,005 downwards.
ATCTCAGAGGATCCACGTTAAATTCAGATGGGTCATGGCCACTTATAACTCCAGCTCCAAGGATGAAAAGTCTCTAGGCTCTGAAAGCACCTGCACTCACATGACATACACAAATAGACACACCTTGCATACAATGAAAATACAATACACATTTTAAAAGATAATTAGTAAAATTCGGCCATTACAGAGTTGATGCTACTGTGAAATATATACATACATACATATATATATGTATATGTATGTACTATATATATAGTAGTGCTCTGAATTTGTAAACACACATATGGAAAGTGGGAAGAAATCCAGTGCCAAAATTTTTAGAGCAATTAGCATATAAATGACATCTGAAGCCAGGATGAATAAGATCTACCCAGGAGAGAATATACTCTAAGGCTATAAAGGGAGCCAAGCACAATCCTTGAGGGAATCATACTAGCAAAAAACAATATGAGAGTTCAAGGAGAAGGAAGATAAAATGAAGACTGGAGAACCCAAAAGACAGAAAGAATGATTCAAAGGATAACCCAGCAAAGAATGATATTAAGAGTCCAAGGGAAATAAAGGTAAAGTGAAACCTCAGAAACCAAAAGGGCAAAGTTTCAAGATTTAGCAAAGGACAGATGTTAAGATGTGGTTCAAGAAACATAAAGATCAAAAGCTGGCCTTTGGACTTTATAAAGAAGCTTGGTACAAAAAACTTTCAGGTGATGTGTAACAATGGGGACAGGAGAATTTAAAAGACTTTTCTTTTCTAATGCAAGAAGTGGTTCAAGCATGTTAGAGGCAGAGAGCTAGAAAAATTATGTATTTGGGAAGTGACATGATAAGTAAAGTTATGAGCTAGCAAGAAGAGAATAGTTAGCATTATAAAACAGAGGCTACATTTTCCAAAATGAAATGCAACAAAGTAAAGAACACATCTTAATGTGTTTAAGGGAAATTGTTTCTTCCAGTTTCTATGTGAAATATAAGGTTATCTATATGCACATGTCTGTTGGAAGGGCAGTAGAGTGGGGAGAGTCAAAATAAGATCACATTAAACAGTGTCCTATAAGTGACACATGCATCTTTCTGCTTGAATAAAATTACATCTTGAGTCATTACCAGAATCCTGCTCAGAGTGAGGATCAGATGAAATCAGGCAGTTGGTAAATTTGTTATCACCTCTGTTCCTGGATAACAGGAAGCAGGTGAGTGATAACTCTGTCTTGCTAATGCTAACACTGACAACTACTTGAATTCTCTGAGGGAAGAGCTACCGTTTGTTGACTGCCACAGGCAGCTCCTGTGTCTGGGAACTTCCTTGGATACTATGTAGAAAGGGAACGGAACTCCACCAGATGTCCTCCTCCGGCATCTGCATGTATGCACTCCTCTCACGTGTATATCGATAGCATGTATATAATATGCAAATATGAGCATTTTTCCCACCTGTCCCTGCTGCATTATACCAATTAATATCAGGGTCTCCTTGTTAAGACATGAGTGTACATGTTGCTTTTAAACTTTTCTTAGGAAATGCTCTAGGTATCATAGTCGAGTCTTGGCTGAAGGTAACCACATCTTCAGTAAGACATGGGGCTTGTTTGGTGGTAACTTGAGTGTTCCCATAGTACTGAATGAGGGATTTCTTCTCTTATGCAACAACATTTAATCCTGTGAACTCTAGGTCTTGGATCTATGATGAGACCCTAACCTTTAAAAATTCACATCTAAAGAGAGTAATCTCATTGCCTGGATGTCAGTATACTCCAAACATTTTAAGACAGGCTGTGGTAGTTTAAATAAGAATACCCCCCATAGATTCATATAATTGAATTGTTAATGAAATGACTTAGGAAGGATTGGGAAGTGTGACCCTGTTGGAGGAGGTGTGTCACTGAGAGTGGCCTTTGAGGTTTCAAAATCCCACATCATTCTCAGATATCTCTTTCTCTCTTACTCTCTCTCTCTCACTCACTCACTCTCTTTCTCTCTCACTCTTTCTCTCTCTCTCTCTCATCTCTCTCTCTCTCTCTCTCACAGACACACACACACACACACACACACACACACACACACACACTCTTTCTTTCTCTCTCTCTGCCTCTGGCCTGTGGATCAGGATGTATATTCTCAGTTATTGTGCTAGTGCTATGTCAGCTGCTGCTAACATGTTCTTGGCCATGACAGTCAATGACTCTAACTTTCTGCAAGTGCTAGCCCTAAGTTGAATGCTTACATTTGTAAGTTGCCTCAGTCATGGAGCTTTGTCAGAGCAATAGAAAAGTAACCAAAAGAGTCAATGTGAAATGAAAAGGGAAGTCCCTGGAAGAAGACGAAGAGATCAACTCACAATTTTTTCCTTGGTTGCCTATGGTACTGTGTATGAACAAGGTAAGGTTCTATAAACCTGAGGGAAGCAATAGCTAGATGCTAGAGAAGGTGAGCAGGGATTTCAGCAGATGCTGAATGCCTGAATGAAAAATTAGTTTATGTCCCACCTACTTAGAAGAACTTGGTAAATGTTTCTGCATTAACAAGCCAGAGTTCCTATCTCAGAACTCAAGTATAGTCCCTAAGACTGAGAGTAGAACTAAAACAGAACTATTTAAGAATATCCAAAATCAAGACTGAAGAATGAAGGTGAGCAGGTAATGGACTATTGAAACAGAACTATTACACAGGTGGGAAGTCATGGAATCCAATGGCTATAATTCATTAATCAGAATTTCCAGTATGTAATCACAAGTCAATAGATATGAGAGGAAGTAACAATCTATGTCTTATCCAAGAAAATGCATTGATAGCCTACATGTCAAACTGATTGAGTAAAATACTTAGGTTGTTGGTTCGTTTGTGGTTGGGTCTTGCTACCTTACATCAGCTAACCTGATCATGACTATGCAACCCAGGCTGCTCATGTGCTCATGGCATTCCTCCTCCTGATGAGCATGCACCAAGAAGCATGGCTTTTGAATAAGAAATTTAAAGTAGCAATTGTGATTGTTATTTTACACTTTCATTAGTGCTTCTCTGCCATATTTCCCTTTAATACAACTCCTACTCTTATACATTTGTTTAAAAATATTTAACATGATACATTAAGACTGAATATATTTAAAGTTACTGAGTTTAGAAAACTAAGATGAGTAAGCAACTAGAGCAGTGCTTTTCCAACAGAATGTTCTACCTGAAAAGGTATCAGATTCATTCAGGCAGCAGAAATCTCTTAACTCTGAGGCATAGAAGTAAAGAAAGATACCAAAGCAAGAAAAGGATGGGGGGGCAAGAGAATGAAGTGCACATCATTCAGAGGATCGATTTGGGAAACTGGAAAAATATCAAACAACTATAGAACAGTCTACCGTGTTTATGGAGCTCTCCCCCGCACCATGTTTAAGCAGTTCCTCTCCAAACCACACCCTCCAGATATTACCAATATGGACACATATTCCAAGACACAGGTTTGGTGACCTTGGGATCAGAATCGTTGTCCTATACTGGCCAACATTTCTGTTGTCCAGGCTTTCCTTAAGATTCCGAAGCAGACAAACACCAATGTGTGTGAATAAATTACTCAATGGATAAGAAATCAGTGAAGAACTCTTTTTGAAAAGAGGGGCAAACAGTGTCCATCACTCAACCCTATTACAAATGAATGTTTTTCTAAGTCAACTGATAATTAACAGCATATTTTATCTAGTATTCTTTATTCATTACTAAGGAAAACTGCTCTAGAATATATTGGAAACATACTATCTTAGCAGAGAGGAATTCTAATGAAAGGAGGGGAAAATCCTGTATACAATTAAAATACTGAGATGAACTTCAAGCAGGACAGATCATTCTCCCAGGGCAGTGTGGCTTTTACATTGCTTCTTTTGGGTACCAGAGAACAGAAATTACATCTCTATGATATCATAGCTGACAATTATAATAAAGACTCCATTCAAGATGCCTAAATATTAGCATCAGTTTTTTTTAAATGAATGATTTTAATGGAAATGTCTGCTATTTCAGAAAGAGATCCCTTGCTTAATTTTCAGTACCAACACCATCTTAAGCCACTCACTTCTCTAGGTGTGAGGTGATGGTACTTTTGGAACACACTGTTGGGTAGCCTGTTTATAGCTAGATTCCCTTTCTTCTCTGTTAATAGGATTATGAGTTTTCAGAATGAATAGCACAGTACTAATATTGTGTGGCACAATTTGTTCTAAAGCAATTACTGTTCAAAAAGAAAGTATGCATCTTAAGGAATGAGGGCAAGGCTGTGAGAAGAGAGACAAGTGAAGAGAATCCTACTCCTTGCATCTGAAGTTGGACTTTCTTACTGGTTGGAATGTTCTTCAATGGGTGGCAACAACCTAGAGTGAATCAAAAGCTAAATGCTCTGCAAGAGTCCTTAATGTCACTGAGCAAAGTCAACACTAACATCTAAGTTCCTCAGTAATTGAAACAATGGAGGATTTTAACTTTTTCCCACAGTTATTTGCATTATCTTTGTATGAAGCAAAAGTCCCCTAAATGATACCACATTTTTCTCTGTTAGTAGTAAAATACTATTTCTAAGTCTTCATCTAAACATACCTTCAGAAGTTTTTAAATCTACCTTTACTGATCTTGTGATAAACCAAAAAAATTAGATCACCCACACAAACGTTCCAAAAGACTACAACAACTTATGGACCCACACACTTAACAGGTGGTTCCTGAGTCTTGATAATAAGTGCTGCATTTTCATGTTTTAAAATCTCTTAGAGTATGGTACTTCTCTGTTATCCAAACTCAACATGCATACAAAATCCTCAGAGAGGGGTGTTTGATAATCTCCAACCATCTCCCTGCTTGCTATCCACTTCTATCTCCCGATAAGGCTCTGAAATGCACCATGAATACATTGTCTCCAAGTTGATTACTATGGCATGTCTTTTTATTCTGGCATGTCATCTCTTCTACCGTCTAAACCCATGTCCACCAAGAATCTGTATTAGTTATGTGTCTTACTGTTTGATAAAACACCTGAAACAATCAGCTTAAGGAAGGCAAAATTTATTTTGGCTCATAATTCTAAGCATAGTCTGTTGTGCTGGGGAAGTGATAGCTTTAGATGGCTAGTCACATTGCATCCATATTCAGGAAACAGAGGGAAATGAATGCTGGCTCTCAGCTCACTTTCTCTTTTATTCATTCTAAGATCCCGACCCATAGAATGGTGTCACTGATAGTTAAGGTGGTTCTGACTACCTCAAGTACCTTAATCTAGAGAATCCTTGACACATATACCTAGAAGTTTGTCTCCTTGGTGATTCAAGACCCCTAATGTAGTTCATATCAAAGTGTTCTTTCTTTAACTATAAAATTATGTAATTTGTCTTCTTCTAAATCCTCCACTCTTACCACAACCATTTTCTTAAGGAAGAGTGTGGTAAACACTGTGAGTACTGAATAAGTGAACAATGGTAAACAGACAAAAAAAAGTAGATGGGCATATTACACATCCTGTTTCAGCTGAGAATCAACAGATTGTGTGAAAATGGCCCATTCTTCCAAATGTTCTTAACTTTGGCCAAGTCAGAACTGACGCAACCATAAAGGGGTTTGGCATGTAGGATCTGGGTTCCCAGAGATCAAGTTCATCACAACTCTGTAATGTGCCAAAAGGTGTCACTATCATTTTCTGTGTTCATACAATGAAAATGACATCAATGGAACTTTTATTTCATTGTTTAGAGGCTACCAAATGGGATTCCTGGCTTTCTTAAGTCACTGAATTCATTAGTTTTCTGACCAATTCACTCTAGAAAGTGTCTATATAATAACAAATTCCCTAACAATGATGCTAAGCTAAAAATATAAGAGAAAATTTTTATTAAAGGTGTAAGTAAATGAAATCCTTCAAATTGGACTGAAAAGAGCAGAGAAGTTTGTATGTACATCCCAATGTTCTATTCAACACAAAGTGGCAAGCCTAATTTAAAAGTGAAGCGTGTGCTTACTAAATTAAATGAAAACATCCCAGATGTCATAGAGTTTTAAGGGACCTTTCAGATAATGTAATTCAGGGGGTAGATTGTATACTGGCACAATGAAGGCCCTATTCATGTTTCAGATGAGGAAAGTGGCTTGCAATTATAATGAATTATATATATATATATATACACATGTACATGTATTCATAATGAAATGTGTTCACACATATTATACACACACACGACTCAGAGGAAAATAATGGTGAGAATGTAATATATAAAGAAGAATCCCTCCAGAATGTAAACCATTACCCTAATATAAATGTCAGCAACAATTGTTTCTCTGTGTGCGTGTGTGCTATATGGTATGTCCAAATGTCTGTCCTGCCACGGGGTCACGTGTTTGAATACCGGTTCTACAGGTGATAATACTGTTTTTAAAGGTTATAGAGTCTCAGAGATATAGGACCTAATTGGTAAATGAAGGCCACTATGGGTGTGCCTTTTACATTATAGCTTGACCCTGCTGATCTTGTCAAGATGTGAGGAAGTGCTACCTCAGGCCCCAGTCATTATGGATAGACCTATCCCAGGATTGACATGATGGACTGTATCCCATGAAATACAGCCAAAATAAAACTTTCGTACCTTGAGTTACTTCTCTCAGATATTTGAGCACAATGAGTAGTGTGTGTGTGTGTATGTTTTACTGTTTTCTACTAATGATCATCTTAGCAGAAGTGGGGTTGTTAACAATCTGTTTCATTCATAAGAACACTTTTATGAATTTATTTGTTTATAGTACTATTGAATACAAAGGACAAACCAATAAATTTCTTACGTCATATATGTTTTTTTGGCACAGTATTGTCCCAGATATGAATATATAGGATGGTGTGTGTATAAGTTAGTATCTGATCATGTAGTTCTCATACATGGCTGGTACTCTTGTTGTTGAATGCTTAACTTCTATAAGAATCAAATTGGAGGAAAGGGGTTCAAAGTAGAAAATAAAAAACTACTGAACCTCTACATGCTTTTTAAATAATCTTTCTCTAGAACTGGATTACAGGGACCCTTATTTAAAATATTTAGGTAACCAGGGCTGGGCTGGAGATATGGTTCAGCAGGTAAGAGCACTGGTTGCTCCTCCAGAGGACTTGAGTTCAATTCCGGAACCCAATATGGCAGCTCACAACATTCTGTAACTCCAGTTCTAAGGGATCTGATACCATCTTTTGGCCTCCTTTGGCACTACATGCATGCCATGCACGCATATACTTGGAGGCTAAATGCTCATGAAAATAAAATAAAAATTTTAAAAAGATTTTGGAGTACTGGAACCTATTGAACTCCATATTCTATAATATGGCCAGTTCTTTTACAGCCAGCAGAGCTCTGCACATAAGTCAGCCATTCTTTCCTTCTCCTGTATATATAAAATTCCTAAACTACACACACACACACACACACACACACACACACACACACACACACACA
>CAJQZJ010000705.1:2211924-2234541 GCA_907164525.1 Lophiomys imhausi | reverse complement strand
CCACTTTATCATAACAGCTGCCTGAAACAATTCCTCTTGTGTCCATTCAGATAGAGATTTTGTGGAATTTCTTAAATTTATGCTAAGGAAAGATCAAGAAAAAAGTTCCTGAAAGCACACAACATTTAGATGTGAGTTTGGAGTTTGGCCAAAGAGTTATTCATCAGACTGATAAGTTAATAGATGAAAAAATATCAGCAAAGGAGCAACAAGTACTTTACATATTTATGAACAAATACAATGTCTCTTATATTTTAAATGTTAACTAAGGCTATTCTGATTCTGAAATCTCAACTACAAGAAAATGAGAATTACAAAAAAAAATCATAGTTATGTTAAGCCTCATTTATTAAGTGCCCAGCACTTATCATAGGCTGTACTCCTGGAAGCTAAAACATATCTTTACAGGATGAATAAGTGTTCTAATAGCACAAACAAAATTCAAGAAGGTATGTTATTTGCCCACAAATGGCACAAATGATCTCAGATACTTGAGAAACACTCATAGAAATAAGGATGTGCTAATTGGAAGCCTCTCTTATCTCTTCATTAAAATCGGTCTGCCCATTTTGCTCTCCTTTTTCCTCTGTAGACATATTCATCCTCACAGTACCAGAAGTGGCTTTGCAAGGGCAACTTTGATACTTCAAAATCCCTCTGATGCTTTCCTTGGGGGTATGTAACTTAATATTGTGCTCAGGGAAACCAAAAGCCAATAATCCTAAACAAGCTTTTAATATGGTATGGACCAGTATATTCCAATAGAATTTTCTTCAGTGACAGCTATTGAGTACTTGAAATGCAGCTCAATTTTAATGAAGTTATATTTAAATTCAATAGTCACTTGTGGTTCATGGCTGTGAACAGTGCAGGTACAGACATTACTTTTTTGGAAATGTCTGCACATCTTCATTGCAGGTGTGTCCTGATGTTGAGAAGCATATATATATTCACAAAGAATACTGTAGCATCCATACCATAGGTCTCTCAATTTATGGTCATATCTATAGTAACAATTCATCAATATCTACTTCCTAGGTAATATAATACATGTTAATTGAATCACAGACACTACAGGTTAAACAGGAAGCAAGGCAAAGAGAATACACAATGGAATCTCATTAATTCAAATTCAATGCTAGGTTCTACAATCAAAAAAATTAGGAATACTACTGAACATTTCTGAACCCTAATTTCCAAAGAACCAGCTGCAAGTAATGAATATATAAAAGAAATGAAGCAGCCTCGTCAGTTGTGTTGATTAATAATATGATGCATACAAAGTAAAAGGTGTCTTTCATATCTGAAATCCAAATACTAATTTTGAAGTCAACAAAAATAACAATAGGTTACTGGACTGGAAGAGACATGTATTTATAAAAAATTCAAATGACTTGGAGTGGTTAGCTTCAAATGTAACTCAGGATGATTATGGTTGATTTTTTTGTGCAGGACATGGCATTTCATAAGAAAATAATGATTCAGCCTGCAGTGGAACATTCTATAGAGAAGAGAAAGAGGAAAACTCCTATCTCCCCAACATCTATGTCCCTAGAATGGGTGATGAGTACTTAGGATTAAAAACTAGGACAGGTGGTAGGTTTTTTTGTTTACTTTTTTATATTATAATTTAATTATAACACTTCTTCTTTTCCGTTACTCCCTCCAAACTCCAATAATAGTTGGAGCTTGTTTTTCAGTCTCCCTCCTGTGTTTCTATTTTATTGTCGTAATTATAATGCCTTCAGGAATGAGGGTGCTAGGAGCCTTGCATACCAGCTTGGGAGAATCTCTCAATGTTGTTCTTTACTCTATGATTACAACAGGCTTTTGAGGCTATTGTGATATTGATAAAGTTAGTGGCCACTTATGACACTGTGGGTTGGGTCTCTGTATAAAATCCCAATACACACACACACACACACACACACACACACACACACACACGGCAGGGAAGCAGATCATTGATATTTACAAAGAAGGGATGGCTGATTGACCATGAATGACATCAAGGTTATTTCATGTTCTAGACAGCTATTAAGTTCAAGCCGAATGATACTAAAGTTCAAGTTCATGCTTCTCTGAAAACTCACACCAATAAATAGCCTGTGTTTCCACACCAAGGCCACCTCTAGTTCAGCATTTACATTAGTGATATGGCTCCTCAGACAGCTTTGCTTTTCACTTTTCTCTCATAAATTTCAGTATGTTTGTTCCCCCTTATTGGCTGCATTTTGAAATATGTGGTATAGGAAGCAAAAGCCTAGAGTAAAAATCTGACCAGTTAAGACAAGTTGTTACTACTAAGCATGTCAGAGACTTAAGGATATGTGTGCGTATGTATGTGCGCACGTACGTATGTATTGTATATAGATAGAGACACATGCATATACTAATCATTAAGGTATACCCTGTGTATTACATGTTTTACCAGTAAACTCATTTAATGTTCCCAACAAACATATAACTCATGCTATTAGCTTCATTTTCTAAGTAGAGGAAGTCTAGCACAGATAGGTCTGTTAGAAAGACTGGGGAGTTGGTATTAGGATGTGAGCCAAGATAGTGTTCCTCTGTTCATGGTCTGTGCTTGGGGTAGCTGTGCTTTCCTGCAGACTCTAAGAGCACACTCAAGGGCACATAGCTATTCTCTGTCTTCTGTCTTATGGAGCAAGTACTAATAGACAATTTAATTTCCCATGCTATTCAAATGAGGAGTGAATTCCACCATCATGTTGGATGAGGCCTAGGAAGACATATATCTCTCATAGATAAGAAGTTGTCAGGGAAGTTGTTCTCTGACTCAGAGCCAAGGAAACTTACCTCAGTTGGCTTGAAAGGAACATGTTAGATAAGGCTCATCTGAGCTCCATACTGCGAGGGCTATACAAAATAGCGACCAAGATTACCCTCTATGAAAAGGTACAAATCACTGTTCTTCCTGAAAGCAGACCACTATCTCCCCTCAAAGGGGGGAAGTCTGACTAAATCTATTTCAAGAGTGCCTGGATCAGTAGAAGAGTAGAAAATATTGTGCTACCATAAACTAAAGGCAGTAGTGCTCACAGAAGAAAGGAGGCCACACAAGCACAGGAGATGAGAGGAGAAAGTTGAATCTACCAAGAAGAAAAGCAAATTTAACATTGGATCATGCTGTGGAAAGGAATTTAGAGGAAAGGCTCTCCATTCACAATATCATTCACCCTGAGGCTAGCTCATGGCCATCACTGACCATTAGGATGCTTATAAACATAATGAATCCTTTAGCTTCTTTCCTTCTTATCTTTTTTCCTTCTTTCTTTCCCACTTCCCTCCCTCTCTCCTGATTTCTCCTCCTTTCTTCTTTTTCTGAGACAGAGTCTGACACTACAGTCAAGGCTCATCTACATGTGTAGCCCAACTCACTGTGTAAGTAGGATGACTCAAACTCTCAGTGCTCCCTCCTGTCTTAGTCTCCAAGGTGCTGGGATTACTCATGGGCATCACCAAGCCTGGCCAAAACATCAGCAAGACTGACAGGGTCAGATTACCTAGGCTTGGTTCCATAGAAGCAGAGTTGAGTGCATCCTGTTTGGAAGATGATACAGGGATATCTGAAAAGGTAGGAAAGTGGGACAGGGAACTGTTCATTAAGAGAAATGTTAATAAGCAAGTAACTGCAGTGGTCAACTAGAACTCAGTCCAGCAGGGCTTCTGGTAGTCTGTAGACCTCAAATCATGGTTGTAACATATTAGTGTACTTCCTAAAACCTCTTGTCATTAGCTGAGAGGCCTTCCTACCAGGAATTGATAACTCCCCCATATTTGGGACTGCCACATGTGGGAGTAAGCCAGAGAAAGCTTAGTTTTTTCAGCATACCAGGTATTTGCAATAGGTGTCCTCAGCATTTCTACATACAGAAAAAGACAGGATGTGGGAGGGTGCTTTCATAAAGAAACATGGGAAAGGAATGATCCCCCTTACCTGGGAACTGGCCTGCACTTATTACTTACTGAGAGTCAAGAAAATTCCGCAGGACTATTAAAGCCAAGATAATCTACAAAGATAATGTTTGGTTCCCTAAAGACACCTGAAACAACACTGTTAAACCAACTAACTGGGCCTATGAGATCCCTCAGAAGGCAGGAGATCTTACTGATGACCTGCATTTGAGCCCTGGACTGCCACATTCTTGCCATGGAACATATGTCCACAAGCATTATACAAATACATGTAATTGTAAGAAGCCATGCTTCCAGTTTTGTGTTTAACTGTGTTAGCACTCCTATTTCATGTCTAAATCAAAGCAGTGTACCTAAAAAAATCATGACAAAGAAAATTATTTCAGATAAGAAGTAAATGAACTCATAGGTTTTGAATTACTTTTTAAGTTCTACTTAAAAATTAAGTTTGGCTTAATCTTTCAATCTTGTTGTAAATTACAATTTTTGTTCAGTATAACAAGAAAGCAACCATACCATCTACACAGCCATTGTAAAGAACCCTAAGTGCGACTGTCCCTCTTGAGCAGCTTGTATTCATAAATTGGAAGTGAGTACTGTGCTTTCCCACCTGTTCTTCTGTTTAAATACTTGATATACTTAAAAACATCTTTTTTGGACCTACAACATCCTTTTAAATCCTAATGCAAGTTAGGATGGAAACTGAGTTAGGTATAGAACCTTAAACTCATGGAGATAGATAGATAATAGAATATTAATATCAGTTGAAAAATATGAGTAGACTAGACATTGGGAATGTATGTTATACCTTATAATTTTCATAATTGTGGCCTAATTATTCAAAAAAAGAAAGAGTTCTGGGTGAAGAGAGAGAGGGTGGAAGGGTGGGACCGGGAGGGGTGCAGCGAGGGGACTCTGATGGTGATGTAACTTGAAGTAATAAACATTTTTTTAATCACGCAAGAAAAAAATACTTGATAAACTCAATTTGCATCAATCTGAATCATCCAGAAAATTATTTCTAAAGCTGAGTAAAGGACCTGGGGTTAACCTGAGTAGAAGTCCCTCAGGGAGACAGGAACCCATCAGGATACTGGTAGCACTATTGGGCTACATCTCCCTGGTGTAGCTGACAGCCTTACATTATAAAAAGTCCAAACTACATTCAAGCTGGCCCCTGACTTTGCCTTCTCACTCACATGACTCCAGTCAGAATCAAATATCTCCCCTTCCATCAATTTGACGTTCCAGGTTCAGTGTGCAGGATGGATTGGAATTTCATTTGGAAAACTCAGCTGTGACTTTGTTTTCCTGGCTTTGTGAAAGCAAACCATTTTCAACGGAATGTATCTAATAAATGAGTGAACAGAATAAGTGAGGGCCAGAATCTGCTTTGCTCAATATCAAAATAAATGGAGAAGACAGTTGGAAAAAGAATGCATTCCGAGAGCAGGTGGCTGGAAGCAACTGTAACACAAAGTGGCAGCAGACACAGGTGAATAATCAAATAAAGACTGGAGGAAACAACATTCCTTACTATTTCCTGTCTATGAACAGGCTTTGTACTTATTTCGAAGGTCTTTGGTATTGAACCCTGAATCATAACTGGGAAAAATTATTGAGGAAAAGACCTCACCACCTTCCTGGACAAATGGACACTATTTGTTTCTTGAACTTATGAAACATTGTTAAGAGTCAGAGAAATGAACCTAAAGAGCATTACACTTGCAGTAAGGGTACAGTGTGAGTGGAGTATGATGGAAAAAATGAAGACAAAAGGCTTGCAAATAATGAAATTCTAGAGAGAGGTAGAAATCTACTGAGAGAAAACTACATTTATCTCTGAAACCTGTGGCAGCATGGTGTACAGCACACCAAGGGTTAGGACTGCTTTAACGCTCACATTTTAATCAGTATAGACTAGAAGCTAGAGTCATTTATTTAAGACCAAGATTTTCAATGATTACAGAACTAATGTTCCATGTAAACAAATCAGATTAGCCAATAATGTATGGATGCCAGTGAGCAAAGGAAAGGATGAGTGGGGCACTCCATTCTTTAGAGAATTCAAAGAGGCAGTGCTTCCCATAGAAGTCTGGCTTTGCTGAAAGGCATTCAATTATTTCCTGTGATTTGTAGTACTAACTATGTGAGGTACAGGTGAGCCTGATTAGAATATGAAATGCCATAGTGGAAATTCAGAACTCTCTATTTCTGTTATTGGTGTGTGCACATATGATTTATATGTATGTATTGGTGTGTGTGTGTGTGTGTGTGTGTGTGTGTGTGCGTGTGTGTGTGTGTGCATGTGTTTCACAACCACAGCTTTCAGTCCTTGCTTTGTATGAGACAGAGTCTCTTAGACTGTGTTCACTGTTCACTCCTGCATACCTCTGGGAGTTCTGGCACTGTCTTGTTTCTGTCTCCTATGTGACTGGAGGACCTGTGGTAGTGCAACCAGCTTTAAAAACATTCTGGGAATCTAGACTCAAGTCTTCCCATGTGCACAGCAAGTGCTTTACCAACTGAAGTATCTCTCTACCCCTAGAAATTTCACTCGTTCACAATCAGTCTGGAGTTTTGCACTTGGGCTCTCTAATATGGTATCCAGCAGCTTCCTATGGCTAATGAACATCGCGGCTAATTTAAGTAGACGTGTGCAACAAATATAAAATTATGAAGACAGTCATAATATATGTGTTACATTTAATTTTAATAATATCTAATATTTATTATGCATGACATGCAACCTTAAAATGTGCTACTTTGGCATAAGAATTATTTTGAGAAAAGGGGGCTTAATAAAAGCAGCAGGTTCGGGATGGCACCCCCATAAAAGCAGGAGATAAAACTAGTGCTGTACCAGAAAGAAAATTACATTCACATCACTAGAGACAGGAAGGCAAGGTTGAAAAAAATCTATGAAAACAAACCTTGTTAAACTAACCCGATCTTCCTAATGACTTTTCCACCATGAACTCTCCTGGCCCAGGCCCCTTGTTTAGTCGGTTTTCATAATTTACTTTTCTTTGTCCAATTTATTATATGAGTGTTCAACTCTAACTGATTCTTTGGTTTTCATTTCCTTGGGAGGGTTCCTGTGTCCCATAAAGCTTACATTAAATAAATTTGCCTGTTCTCTCATCAATCTGTCTTTTGTTATGGGGGCCCCAGCTGAGAATACAGAAGAATAAAAGGACGAGGTTTTTTTCTTACAATTACATGCGGAAATGCTAATGTTTAGGATCTACTAGGTTAAATAAAATGTCATTAAAATGAATTTAACCTCTTTGGCAATTTTTATGTTGCTACAGGAAAAAATTTTATCACTTATATGTCTCATATATTTTCACTGAACAGGGCTGCATCATGCATACACACACACACACACACACACACACACACACACACACATACACACGGACTTGAAAACTGATACTAGTGTTCAAATCAAGGCCTAGTATTTTAGATAGTCACTGTCTGTTTTGTCTTTCCCCTTCTTGACCCCTTTATATAAGAATAGAGCCATTTTTGTGGATTAAGTCAGAGGCTGACCCTGATCTATAACATTCTCTTGGTGACAACAAAGGAGTTGAACTACAAAGAAGCTGAAGAGGAGGTCTCATTTTGCATTACAGTCACAGTAAGCTGCTGCCTCTTCTGGGTCCTAGTCTGTCCACCTGCAGTTTTAGAGACTGAGATATAGTCATCTCCAGAACACTGTAATGCTGTCCCTCCAAAGTCCCTACTGGCCTCCCTGCTAGACAGAAAGATTCACTAAACTCTGCTCATTCTCCATGGAAGAGGGCCTGTCCCACTTGCATTTCATGTCTCTGCATCTCTGCCACACAGAACTTTCTTGTCTTGCAGCCCACTTTGGAGTTTGCACTGAGCCTTTTGCTGGAATTCCAATTATTCCACATTTCCATACCTGCAAATGTCATCCTTCAATCAAAGTCCCAAAGAAATATTACATTGCCCATGAAAGCTCCTATTTTCTCAGCTGACAATAATCTCAACTCCATGTCCCCCTACTTCTCAAAAGGGAAGTACATCCTATTTGGGCCTGTGGTTATTTATGTACATGTCTCATCTCCATGAATTGTTTCTGAACAGCAGAACCCACCATATATCAAAACAGACCACGCACTATGCTGACAGCAGAAGGGCCTGAGTCCTTCCTCCTCCCTAAGTCTTTCTTTTGACAGCTTCTCAGAGGCAATCCTGGGAAGACACAAAAGACAGATGCCTTCAATGGCTACTGTACTGCACATAAATACTATATAACTCAGTCATGTCCATTGTTTGGTTTATTGTTCTATCAGCAGCATCTCTTTTCTATACAAGTGAACAATGAATATGCATTTGTCAAGAGTGAAGTGGGCTGCTTTCATTCTCAAGTGGACTTACTGTGAGGCTAATGATGTTTCCATTTCAGGATCCTAATTGCATGGATTCTTCCAAGGCTCTGGGTGGAGTTCTGGCAATTTATGCTCTTGATTTTATATTTTTACCAACAAGGACTTCTTAGGATGTAAAAATTTGAGCCTCCTAAAATTTCAATCTCTACCTATTTTTAATTTTCTTTTTTTATTTATTTTTTATTTCTTCAAGTACATCTCAATTGTAGTCCCCTCCCTATTCCCCCTCCAGTCCCACCCTCCCACCCTCAACCCCCAATCCTCTTCCCTTTTTTTTCTTTTAAGTTTAAGGTATATCTTATTTCCCCCTACAGTTTCCCCTTTCAGTCCAACAAATGGCTCTTTCTCTTATAATAATAAATACAATACAAAACAACAGAGGTAATTAGGCCACAGTTATGAGGGTTATATGGCTTAACGTACATTCCCAATGACCAGTCCATATGTATTTGCCACCTGACTTATCTAACCATCTCCCTGAGTTTAAAGTTCTATATCTAACTCAACATTCATACTAACTTGCAACACAATTTTAAAAGCATCTTCTTAGGTCTATAACACTCTCTTGACTCCTAAACAACTCAAAATTTAATTATGAAATTCTAGCTATCTGTTCTTCAACCACCTCAGAGACCTGAGAGGGATAAATATATCTGATTTTATAGGAAGTACAGGGCCTACAGCTTCCAAAACTAAGAAATGACATACCAGTGGCTGCCTGGATAGTTCCCATTTTCTCTCCATACATTACAGCATCGATCTTCAGTCGTCTGGCTCCGTTTCTCTGACGGACATTGATTGTAGAGCAGGGGTTATGAAGGACTTGCCTACCCTGTCTTGGCAGAGCTAGGCTGTCGACTTACCTGCTTCCAAGTTTTGTCCTTTTTGGACAGCATTCTGTCTACAGTTGGAGCAAGGGGCTTTTCCTACCAAGAGATAGGCTTGCGACTAATTCAATCATCTCCCCCTGGAGATTCTTTTAATTTTCATTTGGAAAGGGTCAATATCCTGGTGAATTCCCTCAGTATTAAAATCAAACAAACAATACACAAAGAAGTGAGTGTGGTGGCATATGCCTTTAATCCTAGCACTAAAGAAGCAGAGAAAGGTGGGTCTTTGTAAATTCAAGGCCAGCCTGGCTACATAGTAAATTCTAGGATAGTCAAGGCTACACAGAGAAACTCTGTCTCAAGAAGAAGAGGAAGAGGAGGAAGAAGGAAGAAGAGGAAGAGGAGAAGGAAAGAAAGAAAAAAAGAAAAGAATGAAGGCAAAGAGAGGAGGGGTAGGGAGAGAAGGAGTGGAAGGAGAAATATCCTAGAGGGTATTAAGGAGCTCTCATACCCATGGAAATTTAACTCTACATTCTGTAT
This sequence comes from Lophiomys imhausi, assembly GCA_907164525.1. NCBI lineage: Eukaryota > Metazoa > Chordata > Mammalia > Rodentia > Muridae > Lophiomys > Lophiomys imhausi. The sequence continues at coordinate 2,224,808 of CAJQZJ010000705.1, read as the reverse complement.
TCTTAGAAGGGCTCTTCCATAGAGTAAAGACCCACCAATCTTACAGAATGGATTAGGGAATGACTGAATGAAGGAATAAGTACACAAATGCAATTTGATGACATTATACCATTAGATAATGAGGACAGACACTGAAACTTTTCCAGAGCTAGCATGGCAATGTAGAAACACTGTTACCTTTAAGAATGAAAACAAAGTGAAGGTGATCACACAAGGCTGAGGCATTTCAGTTAAGGAAGCAAATTAATTCAGATGCATTTTTGAGACCCAAAGGTACAAATAGAGTGCAAAGAGAAGAGTGCAAAATAATTCTTGCATGCTTGTATTGAAGGGAATGAAAATTATTAAAAGACCCCCTAAGTCAGCAGTAGAGCCAGGCCAGCCGCCAGGTGGTTCCCGGAACTTAGCTGACCATAAAAGGGTGGAACCAAGAATGTAGGTCATACAGGTCATGAGCCCCAGGCTCCAGGAACTAGCTGGCCACAAAGCAGATGACTACCATGGGCCCCCAGGGTTTCAGGAACCACAAAGCCGATGGTGAAGTAAGATTAAATTCATTCCTGAGAAAAACAGGTGTAGGATGTTTCCTGCTGACTAACTATTGGGCTGGTACACTCTACCTGCATTCCCCCTCACCCCCTTCAGTTATGGTAAACAATGGGCTGGTACTTTCCACCTGTATTTCCCCTCCCCCCTTGGTTTGTGGTAAACAATGGGCTGGGCTGCTACTTTCCACTTGTATTTCCCCTCACCCCTTTGGGTTGTAGTTTAAATACTCCACTCTCCCCCAAATCGTGGTCGCGGCTCCTACCCCTGCGAGGGATATGAGTGGTGCCCTCAGTGCACTGAGCCACCCCCCGAAATAAACCTCTTGCAATTGCATCAAGATGGTCTCTTGCAAGTTTTGGGGCGGCGGTGATATCCTGAGCGTCGGGTGAGGAACTTCCCTCCCCTGGGTCTTTCAGTATAAAAGAGTAGTATATGGACGTGGACTTTCATGTTCCCCTCAGGCAATACATACTTAAGAGCAAAGCATGAAAACAACCTTTGATCTCTATGTTCCATGTCCTTGTGTATATCACCCCAAGTAATGAGGCTGACAGTGCAGAACTCTAGAAAGTTCCCTGGTCAAACATAGCAGCAGATGCTCAGCATGCCATATGATCATTTGCTGTGTTTATGTAAAATATCATTTTCATCCCTGTCTTTCCTGGAACAATGTGTATCTGGAAAATAATCCATGTTAAACTTCATACAAAAAAGGCTTGTTCTAGTGTCTGTGATTGTGTATGATTTGAAAGCAAACATAGCAAAAGTGCTTCTTAAGAAGTCAAATGTACTTTGGCAGAAGATAGAAAAAGCAAGCAAATTGGATAAGATGAACAACAACCTTATTTAAACAGCCTTAGATATTGACTTAAAATTTCAAATTTCAAGATTACCCAACATATTCTTAATGTTTTTAAGAGATTCATTTGTGAAAATGAATACAAACAACAAAAAGCATACTATCATGTCAAATCATCTTTATTTTATAATAACAAGATTAAAATTAGCATTTATTGAATGACTCAGTGGTAATGACAGTCATACTGGCAACTAAATGACATTTATCTTTCATTTAGCTGTGGTCTCACGCAAGACTTAGTTATTTTAAGAGTATCTTTGGCTCTACTACTTATTTTCTTCCATTGTTCTCTCACAATCAGGCTAATCATTATTAGGTAGCAATCATTACATAACTCACAAACAGGCAAAAGTGAAGTGATACACTAATAATTTCATATATATATTCATTCAGTATCAATGAATTTATATTGAATACATTCATTCAATTAAATTCATTGAATTGAATATATGTGTGTATACATATATACACACACACAAACACATACATATATAGTTTTGTAAGTTTATTTTTTTCTAGTTGAATTCTTTTTTCTTTTTTTAAATTTAAGATTTTTTTCTTATTTTACATTCCAATCTCCACCCTCTCCCTCCCCTCCTCCAAGTCCCACCCTCTCAGCCACTTCCCCCATATCCTTACTCCCCCAGTACCAACTCACTCTGGCACATCAAAGTGCATCAAGTCTAAGTGCCTCCTCTTCCATCGAGGCAAGATAAGGCAGCTAAGTTTATAAGAAGAGGCAAGTTAGTGGAAGTTAAAAGAGATCACACTGCTGTATATCCTAAACCCAATCAATGAATATATATTCATTCAATATCAATGAATTTTATACACACAAACATACACATGTACAAATATATATATGTACATATATGTGTGTGAATAGATAACAAATTATATACACACAGATATATATATATATAACAAATTTAAAAAATATATAACAAATTACACACACATACATACACATATTTCACAAGAACCCAATTACTGAATAACGACAATGACAGCATTTGCTGAGTGCTTACCACATGCTAGAAAGTGTTTGAATAGCTTTAGGTTCATGATGTTATTGAATCTTCAAAAAAAATCAATTATAATTTCCCCCATTTGATAGAAGTGTACAATGAGGCTGAGGAAGACAAGGGAAGCTATATGAAGTCCATAAGTGTCTAGAAAAAATAGGACTTAGCTTCCACACTATACCTCTTTTGCCTTAATCTCAGCCACCATGTTTTGCTGAACCCAAAAAAGAAAAGGCTTCCATCAGTACTACTCCAAATGAGTTCTTTGTACCTACAAGTTCAGTATCAGTGGAAGATTGGAAGCAATGCAAATTCTGTGCACACCAATTCATGTCTCAACCACAAATCTACTTAGTGTGTGAAGATCTGCATTTTAACAGGTTTTCAGGGGAGTCTGGTGTTTGTAATTTGTATTTGACTAAGCAGCTCATTGATGACAAACAGGTTAATACTGACTTAGTAGTAATCAAATATTTCCCACCCATTCCTCTCTCTCTTTCCCTTTCTCCCTCTCCCTCCCTACCCCACTCTCATTTTTGAGACATAGATTCATGTAGTTAAGTTTGGCCTCAGACTAGCTATCTGGCCAAGACTAGCCTTGAACTCTTGATCCTCCTTCTTCTATATCCCATGTGGCGGTATGGTACCGTAGTCAGGCATCACCTTGCCAGCTTAAAGATTCACTTTCATATTGTAAGAAACAGCTAAAGCACAAAACTTAAGGTTTTGTGTGTATAATACTCCAAAGTACTTAGCTCTGCCCTTGTTTACTTCACATGGTACAGGTGAACAGCAGAGGGGACAGAGGAGGCTCTTTGGCACACTGTGAAAATAGAAATATCTCCGGAGGTAGAGCACACAGCCTTTGTGATTGAAGGTACTGATTCTGCCACTGAGCAGGAAAGGCAAAGCATTTGCAGTTTCGCTGTATCAAAGTTCGAAACTGGTGAGGCAAATCTGAGTTTTCAGCATTCAGGTTATGGTTTTCTTCATTAGAGGTAGGACCCAGTGAGGAGATATAAGGGGAACCACAGAGATGGGAGTGGGACTTTGGGTTTTAGTCATATTCTGATTCCTAATCTTGGAACTGGTCTCATAAATGTGTTCAATTTGTCCCCATCCATAGAATTAGTAACTTGTCTATTCTGTATGCATAAAATATATCACTATAATGCTATCATTGTTTAAAGGATATATGATGGTATTACAGACAGTCAGTGGAAATTTTAGGAGATGAAGGCTTAGTGGGAGAAAGTAGGTCACAGAAGATGTGATAGGGAGGGCTATATTGTGAGCCTTCACTGTAAATTCTTCCTCTTTTTTTCTCTTCTGCTGTCTCTTCCTCTTCCTCACTTCCTTTTTCTCTAGCCCTCTCCCTCTCTCTTTTTCTTTCTTTCCCTTATTCTTTCCTGTTCTCACCTATCCTCTTCCCCTTCCTCTTTCCTTTTCTCTCCTCTTATCCTTTCTGGCTGCCAGAAGGTAAATATTTCTGCTCTACCAGACACTCCTTGTCATGGTGTTCTGCTTCAACAAAGATGCAAAACAATGGATTCATGTAACTCTGGGTAAAAACTTCATACTATGGGCAAAAACATACGTTTCTCCATTTTAAGTTCATTACTTCAAGTATATTGCCACAGCAACAGAAAGCCTACTGACACAGAATAGTGTGAATAGTATGAGATTTTTCAACAAAAACATGCATGTGCTCATTTTATAGAACTGTTCATATCATTCCTAATGCTGTTAGCATTCAAATTGTTTTGATTTTTTTGAGTCTTAAAAACAAAATAAGTCAGGTAGTTCCCTTGTACCCTCCACTTAACTTTTCTGAGTGATATTATAATCTTCCATAGCCACTCTGTACTACCATAACAGAGAAATTAACATTGGCAGAACATCATTAACAATAAACTCTACTATGATGTCTGTAGTGAGAATATTGAGTCTTAGCTGCAAATTTCATATCTTGTGGTCCCCTTCACAAATTACAAGAGAAACAATGAATAAATAAGTGTAATCAAAATGTGTTAAGTTTTAACTACTAGACATTCTTTTCTCTATATACCTCATATGTGTGAAATATGTGCAGATGTGGTGCATATGAATTTATATGTATATGTACATATCAACCACTCTATGTATTGAACTTGAAAAGTAAAAGAATCATTGAATAGACTTGCAAATTAACCTCTTTTCAGGATATAATTACATAAATTGATCATAGTCCTAGTGATTACCTAACTGCTCTACTAGGGATCTATAATCTCCCTTCTTGCAACTTCTTAAGGGAAATTAAGCAACTATAATTTTTAAGAGCTATGAATAAACCAGATGGTTATAGAGTTAGAAGAGGCTGGTAAATTGTTTGACACATGGCTTGATTAAGTAGTTTATCCAAGATGCATACACTAAAGATACATTTTTAAAAAGCAATGACATTTAGCATACTAATTAATATTCCACATCAGAAAGGCATTCTAAGGGGTATCTCATGGGCAGGGGAATATCAACTAATAAAACTGAAGCCAAAAAAAAAAAATGTAAGCAGCTCTAGATCTAGTGTGATGGCACTCTTTTTTAACGTCATCATTGAAGATGCAGAGGCAGGTGGAGCTACTCTGTGAGTTCCAGGCCACCCTGTTGTACATAGCTAACTCCGTACTTGATATTTAGAGCACCTTCTCCATATTCCTCATTCTCTGTATCCATGTGGAACTCTAAGGCTTATTTCTTTGAGAAGCATCCCCTCATGGCAATGACATGAAGTTGGAGACACAGAGTCTTCACTTTGTGTCTCTAATGCCATGTTTCTAGGGCTTACGACTATTGAATATGTATTGATTTTTGAAGCCAAATGCACCCTGTAGGTGGAGTAGGCTGTCTTGTGCACTAAACAATGATGGATGCACTAAAGAAGATACATTTTTAAAAAGCAATGACATTTATCATACTAACTAATATTCCATATCAAAATCCTGGCCTCCACCTACTAGATGTCAGTAGCACAGGACTGACTATCGAGCTCAGCTAGGAAAACTAAAACTATCTTCCAATGATGCAAAATGTCCCTTGGAGGTAGGGCTGCAAAAATCAGCTCTCCTCTAAGGTTTACTTTCAAATCAAAACTAATTCCTTTCCACAATGAATCATGGCTAGAAATAGCAACTATCCATGACAGAGGTGAACCCAAAATATGCCCCAAGCTTTCAGATCTTTTCCCAATACTGCCAGGCAATTAATGTATAGAATAAAGATAGGAAATTGAGCCTTCAAGAGAATCTTCCAAGATTACCTTTGATTTCTAGTAACAAAGAACTCCAGGCTATCAAAGCATGTGAGTATATTTCCAAACCTACTCAGAGAGCCAAGTTGTGTGTTTTCTAATCTTGTGTTCCATCCTCAGCCTGGGTGGATTCTTCCCTCCTCTCAAATTCTTATTTACATAGTTCAATGTTCTATTTATTTTAAGAATATTATAAATTATATATACAGATATTCACACAATATTTCATATTGTTAACTAACAGCTGTACACTATTTATTTAGGTGACATATAAAGCAAGCTATGACTCTATAATGTCCATACTGGTAAGTAGTAGAACTAAAACAAATGGAAAATACAAGAGTAAAAGGCATAGTCAACTTATTACACAACACACAGACACACACACACACACACACACACACACACACACACACACACACCACTCCCTATTGCATAGAAAAAAATCTATTCTAACAAGGGAACCCCACCAGATATCTCACAGATAGGTTGCACAAGAGGTTTACTTATATTTTCAGAATGTCCTTAATCTTAATTCACTTCCAATTTACCATTTTATGAATGAAGGGAATTATGGGATCTAAAATCAGTTTATAAAGAAATGGTAAGAAAGGAAACTGTTGAAGTTTATATGTATTTTTTACTTATAGGAATCTTTAGTCTCATTAAGAAGGTAAATCTCTGAGTGACATTTGTATCAAAACTCCTTCACCACTGCATTCTTGGTGCTCTGATTAGAAATATGATAGCTAGAAACAACTCAGATGTCCCTAAACCAACGAATGGATACAAAAATTGTGGCACATTTACACAATGGAATACTACTCAGCTATCAGAAACAAGGAAATCATGCAATTCGCAGCCAAATGGATCAGACTCAGAAAAATTCACATGGCATCTATTCACTTATAATTGGATTTTAGCCAAATAGTACAGGATAACTATCCTATAACCAATAAATTGAAAGGATCAGGAACATAGAGTTTGTTACCTATTAAGGGGACAATTTGCCCTAGGAGTGTCACCATGTTGGCCCCCAGTTCAAGAGGAAGCTCTTAGCCCTCATATGACTGCTGAGCTGAGAGGGGCTGATATGTAGGGACAGTCTATTTGGGAGGATTGGAAAGGGTGGGAGAGGGAGGAGAGGATAGGAGGGTGGATCCGAGAGGGGTGAAAAGAGGGCACTATGATGGAGATGTAACTTGAAGCAATAAACAAACAAACAAACAAAAAGAAAGAAATATGAATTCTTGTAGAAGGCTGTGTACCCTAAGGAGTTAATGAGGCAGTCCTCTTGTCAATGAAATAGAATACTTTTATTTGTAAACAAGAACCATAGAGAGGAAATTACAGTCAAGACATGGCAATGGAAAAAAAACATGAGAAAAGAACAGAATGACTGGGCTGGGGGTGGAGCTCAGTTGGCAATGTTATTGCCCTGTTATGCATGAGGCCCTAGGTCTGATCCTTAACATGAACTGGACATGGGTCCCAAGCTCAAGGGCCACCTCAGCTGTGTAGCAAATTTGTGACCAGGTTAGGATACATAAGACCCTGTCAAACAAACGAAACAGGACACAAGAAAAAAATCAACAGAATTATAATATTTGCAGAATGGTGTTCAAGTTACTACCCCTATTTGATACACAAATTCGTTTTGAGAGGTTACCATTTTCATTTTAACAGGTTAAAAATAGTGAGGGATGTCCCCTCAACTATACACAAGTACAGGCCTGAGATCTCCTGATGGGATATCCACTGGTCTCATTCAACATTACTAAAGGTAAAACATAATATAACGGTCCTTTGGGTGTTCTTAATATCTGTGTTCCTGCCTATCCTTATAGTGGAGCCTGCTATAACTCATTGGTACTCATGTGCTTCTCCACGGCCTGTATAAACAGAAGGCTATTTTTCAGCATACCTTCCAGCTGGCCATAGGTGGGTAATGACCACAATCTAATGCAGTGAGAGAAGTGAGTATGGTGCTTGCACACCTGAGCAGTTTAAAGCCTCCTTGCTTCTCTCTCCAAAACTACAGACTAAATAGACACAATGAACTTTTCATTGCTTTAAATCACTGAAATTTGGATAGAAATATACTATTTCCCAGAAGGCTGGGCACCCTAAGGGGCTAATGATTTACTCATATATTACTACTTTTGTAAAAAGAGACAAGTAGGCTAGCAACACACCAGGGGAAGTGGAGACTAATAGATTGTCAAAGTGCCTCTGGGGAAGATGGTTACACACCTGGCTGGGATCTCCAAGGGCAGCCTGCCAACAGCTCAAGGAAACCGAGTAGGCCTACACATATTAGGAGGAAGCTTCTGCCTCTGCTCAAGGAGTTTGCTTTCCAGGGACCTTGATTCTACCCTGCTTCTTCGGCAAAATCTCCCAGTGACAGATAGTTTTAAAGACAGGTTTTGATAACAAAACTATGGGCTACCCCACGATCTTCAAATGAAAGCCCCTTTCCTGGAAATGGTTTCCATGCAGAAGAGTTCATAGGAACCAATAAGATGAATAACAGTTTGAGCATCATTCTGCGAAGAGAAACTCAGAAGTGAACCAAGAAATTCTTACTGGAATTTTCAAGATCTCCATTAATAATCATGCTTTGAGATTTCATTTTCAAACATCCCATCTGTCTTTCAAAAAAACGAGCTATTTGGAGCAGTAGACATTTTTCATGTTATAAAAGTGGGTAGGCTGTCATAATAACACAGCTTAGTAAAATTACCAGCACTTAATATTCTAGGAGAAATTGAGGGAAATTACAAGGTGTATTTGAAATCATGCTTAAAATATATTGCTGCATCTAATTAGATAGACTTACAATGTGAGGAAAAAGGACAAGGAACTGATTGTCTGGGAATCAGATTCGATATCTCAAATGAGCTATCACCTACTGTGAATATAAAACCATGTAGGAGAAGCATCTCATTGAGCCTGTGACTTGAATAGAGAAAGATTAAAACATGAAAGTATGGACATATCCTGCCACTTTATTCCAAAGGCTTAAAAACCTTTGGGCTGGGCATTGAACTTAGTAGAGTGTTTCTCTAGCATGTACAGATCCAGGGGTTTGATTCCAATCTCTGCAAGGTGTGGTATGCACACTATAATCTCAGGCCACAGGAGGTCGAAGCAGAAAGATGAAGAATTCTTGGTCATCCCTGATTACAAAGCAAGCTCATGGCTAACCTGGTCTACATATCAAAACTAAGCAAGTAAACAAATACACACATAAGTTGAATATAAGTAAAAATTAAAATAAAAGTCAACTGGTATAATGGATTCCAAGTATGGTCCCAGGACGGGGAAGTGCTGAACTCTCTTACTGTGAAGGACCTGACCTCATACAGTGTTTCATTTGAGACTTGATTACTTAAGGGTCTTCCAAGGGAAAAAGCTAAGGTCCTCTGATTATTTTTTAAAATGTTTATTTATTACTTCAAGTTACATCTCCTTCACAGTACCCTTCCTCCACCCCTTTCAGCTCCACCCTCCCACCCTCTCTCTTTCTCCCAGAACTCATAATTCTTTTTTTTTTTTTACGAATTAGGCCACGGTTATAAAAATTTTAAGGTATAACATACTTTCCCAATGTCCAGTTCATACATATTTGGCAACTGATATTAATATTCTATTATCTATCTCCATGAGTTTAAAGTTCTATGCCCAACTCATTTTCCATCTTAACTTTCATTACCAACTTAAAAACATCTTCTTAGACCTAGAACTAGTCAACACCCTTCACAATAGCCACAAATAATTAACTTCTAAGCATGAACCTCAAGGGATCTTGTCTGTTTCCATTTGCTCTCTTCTGCTTCTGACATCACAACCAAGGTCCAACTAATCACAGCCTACCTCAGCTGAATTCTGTAAATTCAAGGGAACTAGTGACTATCATACGCAATTTATTTGAGATGGTAGCTTGTTACACAGCCCGAGATAACAGATAGAAAAGCCACTCATTTTTTTTGCCATGCATTATGGCATTTCCCTCTCAATGGGAAAATAGAGAGGTACAAGATCTTCACAAGACTCTCCCAAAACCCTCTGCTGAGATCTGATCCAGCACATCCCCTGCTTCAACCACATATAAACGTGGAAATACTGAAGTATGTAAGAGGAAAGGAGAAGTTTATAGGAAGGTTGGGGAATATGGAAGTTTTTAGTGCTATGGCTTCCCTGGCCTTGAGTCACTGATGTTACTGGAAGTAATTCTAGCAAACTCACTTACCTTAACAAACTCTCCCTGATGGAATGTATCTTAGGCCTGTCTGGCCCCTCCCTATTAGGAACAAATGAACAATTCTTTTGTGTCTTCCCCACATTGGGCACCATATTTTACTGAGAAATTGGGGTTCATTATTGGGCTCTTCTATCTTATTAATAAAAGAGTTTTAAAACAGAAAAAAGAGCTTTATTGTTGTTTTTAATCTTGATACCAAGGACAAAACCCAAGCCAATTATGTCACAAGGTTTGGGATAGAATCCAGGTATTTTACAAGCTTCTGGGTATACTGTCTTTTATTGCCAAAAGAAGGGGAACTCTTGCTTTTCTATTAAAGTGAACTCTATACTTTCTCTTCTTTTAATGTATTGTAGTATGGAAATACACAGCATTAAATCTTAATTTTCCTCCACTGAAAACTGGTTTAACATTACACCTCAGCTCTTTACCATGAGACTACTTAGGAACCAGAAGAAAGAAAACAGCCAGTTTCACAATTATATTTTAGTATTGTATTTCATAGCATATTTCACTAGTCTCAATTCAACCTAACTCCATGTTTTCTCATCTTCAAAAGAGAATTTATTCAAAAACCAATTCAGAATAACTTAAAATAATTTTGTGTTTGGAAAATTAGTCAAGGAACTCTTTTAAATCAACCAAACAGTACCTCCAGGCATACTTCAAAAAACATAATATGGCATAATCAAACATCTCTTGGCATTCAAAATTTGCTATGTTAAACTAACAGACACACTCATTAAAGTCTTATGGGAAAACAAACATAAGGGAGCCTACGCTTCCATTGAATTTAATTCCAATCAACACCTGTTCTAGAGAGATGGACTTATTATCCGATTGTATTTTTATACATAATAATATAGGGAAATTGTAATAATGCATTTACAGAAAGCAATCTCAGCATGAAAGAGACAAAGTGTCACTCTGTTATGAGTTTAAAAAACGGGGGGAGGTGTCTTGAGGACCTCATGACAAGACCTATCCTTCTTTCCTCTGACTTGAAGAATTCTGAATCCAAATGGAACATTGCTAACTGAAGATCTAATCAGCATTCAATTCAACTCTTCATCTTTCCCTAAGAAAGCATTTTTATTTTCATTCAGTCTCAGGAAATGATGGTATTCCTCCATCAATAACTATACAGAAAAAGCAAGTATGTTAAAAGCTTGTCACAAAAGCATAGGGACATAAATTCAGGGCCCCAGAAGTCAAATAAAACCCCAGGTTTGAAGGTGCATAGTTGTAATCCCAGTCCTAGGGAGTTAGAGATAGATAGATTTCTGGAGCTCATTTTCCAGCCAGCCTAGCCAAATCAGTGAGCTTCAAGTTCAGTAAGAGAACTATGTCTTAAGAAGTAAGATGGAGCCTTTCTTTCTGCCTATTGATATAGCTGAGGAAGCATCACTGAAGGCTTTCATCTCCCTGCCTTCAAATATCTAAGTCCAAATTGCCCAAGGAACCCACACAGCTATGAAACACTTCTTCAAAGATCAGAGATTCAAAAAGACTGATGAGTCTGAGAAGCCATTTTGAGCCGTGGGGAACACACCAAACACCAAGTGCTTCAGGGGCTGTGGGTTTGTCATTTGCACAACTGTGAAGGAAGTGGGTGAACCAATGTATGCAAGGCCACAGAAGGTGGATGGAAGAGTTGTGGATTCAAACAGAATTGTGTAAAGAGAAGAGTCTCAAAGACCACATGACCACTCACTCACTTGTGAAAAAGATATTTGTTTATGGTATTAAAGAAGATACTGAAGAATACCATCTACAGGATTATTTTGAACAGTATGGGGAAACTGAAGCTACTGAAATCATGACTAACAGAGGCAATGGACAAGGGAGAGCTTTGTTTTGTTACAGTTGAAGATCACGACTCCATGGATAAGGCTGCCATTCACAAAGACCATTCTAGAAATGGCCACAAATGTGAAGTAGGAAAAGCCCTGTTGAAGCAAGGGATAGCTAGTTCTTCATCCACCCAAGGAGGTCAAAAGTAGTTCTGGAAATGGTGGTGGTAGTAGTGGAGGTGGATGTGGTGGTAATGACATTTTGGTCAAGGAAGAAATGCCTGTGATGTGGTTACTTTGGTTGCAGTCAGTGGATAAGTATAATGGATTATTTTCACATGTGGTAGAAGCTACAATGACTTTGGCAATTACAACAATCAGTCTTTAAACTTCAGACAAATGAAGGGAAGAAATTTTGGAGGCAGAAGCTTTGGCCCCTACTGAGGTGGCGACCAGTACTTTTCTAAACCATGAAACTATGGTGGCTGTGGTGGTTTCAGCAGCAGCAGCAGCAGCAGCAGCAGCAATAGGTATGGCAATGGGAGGAAACAAAACTCAGGAGGAGAGGAGAGCCAGAGAAGGATAGGGAAGCTACAGGTTACAAGGGATTTGTAAACTCAGCCAAGCACTGCAGTGGCAGGCCCTAGCCACTTCAAAGAATATATGTTTTACTCAAAACTCATGCATGTGGGGGGAAAATCTCCAGGACTATATTTGTGATTAATTGCAAAATAGGTGATTTTAGTTTCTATTCAGTAAGTATTCCAACAAAGGGCTTTAATGTAGACTTTTTTTTTTCAAATCAAATTTAGTTTTATGTGTTTTCTGCATATCCTATGCCTTCTGCTGACCTCATCACTGGTCACTATTCTGATATGCGCCTCTCTATCAAAACCTGTATGCCTGCTACTTCTCTTGCATGCTAGGTGCACTCCAATTTCTTATAAGGTAAAAACATCAGGGTTAAAAGAGGGTCTTAGTTACAGTTTCCATTACTATGATAAAACACCATGAACAAAAGCAACTTGAGGAGGAAAGGGTTTATTTCATCTTACTCTTCCAGGTAAAATAGTTCATCACTGATGAATATCAGGGCAAGAACTCAAAC
>CAJQZJ010000705.1:2164608-2206924 GCA_907164525.1 Lophiomys imhausi | reverse complement strand
CCATTCCATGGACAGGAATCCTGAACTGAATATGAAGGAGAAAATTAGCTTAGCACCAGCATTTACTGCTCTCTGTATCTTGACTGGAGATACAATCTCACTATCTGTCAAGAAGTTGGAAATAAGCAGATCATAAAATAATATGAAATATCTTTGAGCTCAAGACCAACACATGGAAAATAAACTGGGAATTAAAAATTGACTTGTGTGTGTGTGCCTGTGCACACATACGTGTGTGTCTACATGTGTATATGTATTTTGCAAGGCACAGAACAAGTATATCACCTACTTATAATTTGTAATGTGAAAAAACTAGGGGTTTACACATAGGGTTTCCACAAGTACAATGTACAGTAAATTTAAAATGAGAGTGTTTGGTTTTCCAAAAGAAAAAAGTCACAAAGACAAATATTTGTGAAACAAAAATGACTTGCAAGTACTAAACAAATAGAGCACAAAGAAAATGAAAGTGTCAGCAAGAAATACTAGGCCAGTAAAACAAAATAAAAGACATTAGCTCTGAAGAGTCATTTCACCTAATCTGATAATTGATATTTAAATAAGAAGCCAGAAGTTATTTCTAATGTTTGATAATGAACATCACATTTAGAAACTATTTTTAAGGAATTAACACAACTCCTTGGTTATTAAATACATGAGAAAATGGAAACCCTAAGAATATTTATTGATGATGGTAGTGGTATATTTAGAGAAACAGGAAATATGGATGAATAATTTACAGTGATAAAGTACACTGATGATTTATGGATGAGCAATAAATGGTTTGTGGTATTTAGCCAGAGATGTTAAACTAGATATTTTGAGTTTTTTGCTTTGAGGATACCGGATCACACTCTGTAGCCCAGGTTATACTAGAACTCACACCATAGACCAGGCTGGCCTCAAACTTGTGGTAAACCTTCTGACTCAGCCTCCCAAATACTAAGATTGCAGGTTTGAGATAACACAGCCAGCTCCTACTCAGGTATTTAACCAGTGGGGACCACCTAGTACAAGTAAATGTTATAGGTCTTTCCCTTCTGGCATAGAGAACTTTACCCACTTCCTAAGTTCTGAATTCCTCATGACAGCAGTATTCACATACATACACACACACACACACACACACACACACACACACACACACAGAGAGAGAGAGAGAGAGAGAGAGAGAGAGAGAGAGAGAATTGTCCACTTTTTCTATGCTTACCTGTTTCTGCTTGTAATCATATTGTTTCAGATCATCCAAACTTCAAGACCAATGACTAATGCCCTTCCATGAGAGCCCATTGCCCATTATCTAGCATCACTCATATTAGATCAGGCTCAAGTTTCTGCTCAGTCTCCCAAGAGTTCAGTGATCACAGTCCTTAGTTTTCTGGCAAATAGGCCTACCTCATTCACTTATGACATCTTTGGTTCCACCAGGCTCTTCTGTTTCTGGGTAAGTGGACTGGCTAGATCACAGGTATCTTATGATGAAATATGAAGACATCTGAGATTTATTTATTTATTTATCTATCTATGTATCTATCTATTTGTTTATATACTTATTTATTTATTATCTCTGCCACAATGGAGCTTGTTAGGGATACACCAAATATTTAAGTTATAAATCTAGAGGCCAATGTGTTCTGCTTCCTCTTTTGGAACATGACCACTGATGCCCTGAATTAGAACACCTATGATCACTCTCATAACACACTTATATGTCAAGTATATCAAGGCTATTAATATTTCCTCAGAGAGTACAGTTCTAAGAATGGAATCCTGCTTCTTGAATATGCTAGCAAGTGCTCTACCTCTAAGCTCCACAACAAGCCCCATAATTTTTTGACACCTAACCAGCTATTTAAATCCCAAATAATATTTGGATGTGTTAAATATTCAATGATGGTACATGTGTTTTAAAGCTGGAGTAGAATAGAAAGAAATTAAACTGAATTCATATTGAGAAACAATGCTTCATATTTTTCCTGTGCTAATGATACCTAAATAACAGCAAGTGAGAAAAAAATTGTCTATACCTAACATTTCTTCCCCCTAACTTTTTTAGTTAATTTTTAGTTGCTGTGATAAAATACCATGGGCAAATGCAATTTAGAGGAGAGAGAGGTTTATTTTGGCTTATGATTCCAGAGGGCCAGAGTCTATTATGGAGAGGAATGCATGGTAGCAGGAGTTTGAGGCCACCCTGACAGGAAGTCAGGTTTAGAGATCCTATTTCATCTACACACAGGAAGCAGAGCGACAAAACAGGAAGTAGGGCCACTATAAACCCTCAAAGCCCATTACCAGTGACATCCTTCCTCCAGCAAGGTTGAACTTCCTAAAGGTTCCATAACCTCTCTAAACAATACCACTGTTTGGGAACATGGACCTATAAGAGACATTTCTCATCAAAACTATAATACTTATCATGAGTTTCTTTCTAGCTCATATGTCCCCCAACTCTATACCATTATAGACTCTATATACAATATTGGCTGGAACAAAGATTTCTTAGAATCAAACTGTTGCTACCCTCTGGTATTTTTTGGTAAAACAGAATTAAATTAAATCATTTTCTCCTTCACTGAAGGAAAGGAGAGTCTGACATCTCAATGCCTGTGCAAGACATGCAACTCAGGGAGGCAAGGGATCTCAGTAAACAGGAAGCTCTTAAAGAAACAGCATGATGGTTATTTGTCATTGTTAACTTTACTGGACCTGGAGTCACCTAGGCATGGCCATACATACATATGGGTGGATTTGGAAGGGCATTTCCAGACAAAATTAACTGAGCAGAGAAGATCTTTCCTGACTCTGGGCAGCATCACTCCATGGAATTGGAGCCCAGATAGAAAGGAGAAAACAAGTTGGGCATAATAGGTGAAGTAGGCTAGAAGCACAGAGCAAACCCAGAGAAGGAGCCTGTCTTGGGAAAGTCTGGTTGAAGCTTCTTGGCAGCTGAAACCCAAGAGTTGTTAGCATAGTCAACAACTGCTTAAGGGCTGTCTCCCTCAATAGGTGAATTTTCATGGCTCTAACTGGAGACCCCATGTGTAATCCTTGTAGTTTTACCTTACCAGAATATAATCTTACCCAGTGCACCCTGGGAACCAGTTTTCAATCTCATCAAAAAGAGATGGGAGTATTTCTTAGCAACTCTTTGAGATGTGACAAAAATGATACATTTGAGCCACCAAAATGCTTTATATCTGTAATGCTATAAGACAATTGTGATTTTCATCCCTTGAGAAGCCAGCATCCAGAATAACTCTCTTAACCTTGTGTTTTAAATTTTTCTTTTAAGAAACAGAAACTCTCCTTTGAGATGCCCACACCCATGCTCTTGGGTATGCTTTTACTCCTTTCTTAACTGTCATCTATATGTAATGAAACATTAACTCTGCTTCATATTGGCTAGTCCCAAAATGCTTTTCTACATCAAAGTCAGAAATCCTGGGTTTGTGTGTACTGGGGTGTCTAAAAGATGAGAAGTCCTTAGGATACTGAGGGCGATGGTGTGGAGTTGTGGCTCCACTTCTGTTTGGAAGACATTGGCAATCCCTTCCTTCTGCTTTCTCCTGACTACCTGATGTGAACAACTGTTCTATCATGCCTTCCCTGAAACTATGGACCATGATAACCTTTCCCTTTTTTACCTTCTCTGTGTTATGGTATTTTGTTACAGCAATATGAGAAGTAGCAGATGGGATTAGGTGAAGTAAGTACAGAAATAAAGCTGTATGGCATAGGGAAGAACAGACTTTCCCCAGTGAGACGCCAGAAAGGAACCAAAAATCAGTAAAGAAAAAGACTTTGAAGGAGGAGTTGATAGCTCAGTGCTATGCTGTCAAGGCTGGAAAGCAACCATTTTAGCACACGATCGCTATAATGGTAACTGGTTCTCAGTCCACAGAACTTCAAGTCAGCTAAATAAATGCCTGTGTAGTAATTTTGGTTGAAATTGATACTGTCAGTAAAACAAGACTTGTTTCTACATCTGAGACAATAAATGTCACATGACAACAAAGCAAGTTCTGAACAAATTCCACGGAAGCAGAAATTAAGGATATGAACAACAAAGAATTTAAAACAAAACAAACACAACAGGAGTCTAGGACAGTTCACTGAATAAAGTGTCTGCTGTAAAAGCCTGAAGACCTGGTTGCATCTATGCCTCTATGTTATGCCTGAGTAGCTTGGTGTTCTTGTGGGACTCCTAATAATGGAATCAGGCATTGTCTCTGACTCTTTTGCCTGCTTGTAAGACCTGTTCCTACCACTGGGCTACCTTGCTCAGCCTTGATGTGAGGGGGTGTGCCTGGTCTTATTGCAGGTTCTTATGCATACAATATGTTATGTTTGGTTGATGTTCCGGGGAGGCCTGCTCTTGTATGAGGCAAGGCAGATAAGGGGTGGGGGTTGGAGGATGGCGGGCAGCAATGAACCTGGGGAAGAGGAAAGGTGTAGGGAGGGACTAGGGAATGGGAGGTAGGGGAAACTGTATTTAGAATGTTATATGTGAGACAAGAGTAAAAACTAAACTAGATAAATAGGTAGGTATATAGATAGACGATAGATAGATAGATAGGTAGATGATAGGTAGATAGATAGATAGATAGATAGATAGATAGATAGATAGATAGAGTTCAGTGTAAGGAGATCCTATTTAAAAATGCAGATAGAGGAAGTTATCCTGTGTTTACCTCTGGTTTCCAAATATACATATGCATGCACACAAACAAGAATACACACACATACACACTCAAACACACATATGCACCACACACATAAAGAATTTTTCAATATTAATTCATACACTTGCCTCTGTCTGCCAGCCCTGTCATAAGTCCATAGAGACAAGGGTGGTGATGGCTCTTCCCCTGTGTTGTAATTAGAATTTGGCATCAGTTCACTTTACTCTCATTGCAAATGGATCAAGCTGTCAATCACGTTGCACCAATATATTAAAATACATCACAGGACATCTTCCCTCACCTCCAAGACTCACATGTATTTGATAATCACCAGTTTAAGAAAGTAATTAATAGCTTTGCCCCCAAATCTATCTCTAGTCTTTCTTTTTTCTTCCCCTCCCCCAACACAGGACCTCATGGAACTCAGGCTGGCCTTAAACTCTGTATTAAAAATAAAACTTGAACTTCTCAACTTACAGCCTCCACCCAAAAAGGACTCTGATTAGAGGCATGAGCTCACTGCTGGTGCTGATTTGAGTGTTGCTGGGACTCAAACCCAGGGCTTAGTATATGCTGGGCAAGCACTCTACCAGATGGTCTACTTCCCCAGTGCTGTCAATATGTCATATTGCCAAAAGCCATGGCCATCTACCTCTGAGGTCTTGCTGGCCTGCAGGCTTCCCTCCTTTCTCACATCTATTCAGATATCAAGTCCACTCAAGTAACCAATTACTTATTTACTTGCCATGGCACACACTCCACCACACCTACCACACAACACACACACACACACACACACACACACGCACGCACGCACGCATGCACGCACGCACACGCACACACACACACACACGATTATGCAGCAAATAAATGTAATTTCAAAAAACCAACACCATTTTATGTGTCATGTTCTCAAAATGGTGTACCCTTATTCTTATGGGGCATACTTCCTTGGTCAAATCTCTTGCTATTTTTTTACTTTTTTGAGACAGGGTCTCTCTAGATAGCCCTGGCCGTCCTGCAACTCACTATGGAGATCAGGCTGGCCTTGAATTCATAGAGATCCAACTTCCTCTGCCTCTGTTGTGGACTACAGAGACGGATGTACTACACTCTGTACTACACTCTTCTTTAAAAGCACTGGAAAAACTTTTTCACTGCAAGGTACCCTTCCACCTTTTGAAGTGCTTTTCTGCTGATAAAAATACCGGTGTAGAGCCTTTCTTCATCCAATCATCCAGGATCTCCCACCATCTATGCCTCTCATTTTTCTTTCTCAGCACTTTGATGATACTATTATACATTATCTAGTTACTTTAAAAATGTTTGGCATAGTTCTGTCCATCATTGCATAACAAATACTATCACTCAGGAATAATTGATACTCGTAGCAGAAGGCAATAGCATTACCTGTAGTGTGTTTGACTTTAAGACTGAGATAACCCCTTCAGTAGATTCATATACACTCACAAGAGTAGAAAACTCATGACATTTAAAAAATCTTATTAAAGCAATGATTATCTCTAAATTATAAGAACTACAAATTATTATGGAAATTAAAATGAAATATTCATAGAAATGGGAGAGAGGCAAGTTTCTCCAAACCTTTGAGTAGCATCTTTGATAAGAGGGAGATCAGGCTAGTAAAGCCATGTCACACATTATTCTTAGCAGAGCTGAAAGAAAGCAAACATGCTTTCATATCTCCCCACTGCCTTTTTCCCACCTATGCATATTCCCATAAATATATAGGGTTATCTTCGACCTGATGGTCCATAAAGTCAAGTTCATTTTTCTATCTTTGATCTTGTCATCTCAACTAGTAAAATATGGTCACATTAACTCTATTATAAATAGAAGATTTGATTCAGATGTACCCTCTAACACCAGCCAAAGAAGGCTGGATTTTTTCTACACATTGAAAGATATAACACACCTGAGGTGATGTTTTTCTTTTCTTTTCTTTTTTCCTCTACATATGGTTTTCCATATGTCTGTTTTTAACTTCTTTGAGGCTAATTAACACATACATGGATGTAATCATATGTAGATTTATGGATATGACCTTCATATTTCTCATGTGATATTTTCAAATTCCCAGTCTCAAGGGCTTCTGAGTACAGCATCTTATGAGATCTCTCAGTTCCTCAAGATGAGGAATCAGAACCAGAGATAAGACTCATTTCAAAGGAAGGAAGAATTGCACTTCATAAAGGAGAACTATTTATTGTCTGAGGTTTTCAAAGAAGGGTTACAGACAGACTACTATGGTGTTCTTCGTTTGTCCTTTCATTACTACCTGGCTATCTTTATATCTTTATAAAATATTGTTTCTAACCTTCAAATACCAGGCTATGTGCATGTGAGAGAGAGAGAGAGTAGGTTATTTTTCTATCGTTATGATAAAATATGACCCAAAGCAAATTATGGAAGAGTTAATTTGGTCTTATTGTTTTGGAGTCCATGATACGAGGGAGGCATGGCAGCAAGCAGCCAGAAAACCAAATCAAGAAATCACATCTTCAATTGCAAACTCAAAGTTGAATGCTAGAACTGGTAGAACTGCAAGCAGGGTGATGAACTCTCAAAGTTCACACCAGTGGCGTACTTCCTTAACAAAGGTTCCCCTTCTTGAATGTTCCATAACTTCCCCCAACACAGTGTCAAAAAACCAGGGACCATTGGTTCAAATACATAAACCTAAGTGGGGATGTTTTTCATTCAAAGCACCAATGTGTGTGTGTGTGTGTGTGTGTGTGTGTGTGTGTGTGTGTGTGTGTTTATGTGTGTGTAAACCAGATGTCAATGTTAAGTGTTTCCCTCTATCATTCTCAACCTTATTTTCTGAGATGAGACAAGATGTCTCATAAATACAGAAATTATCAACTGGCTAGAAAATAAGTTCCCAGAATCCCCTTTTCTCTACTCCGTACCTCTGAATTACAGGCATATAGCCATGTCTGCCTTTTGGTGTGGGGACTAGAGATCTAATATCAAGTACCCATGTTTACACAGCAAGCACTCTACCAACAGGGCCATCTAGCCTCTCAGGTACCTGAAGTCAAAATTCTTAACAGCAAATATATTTATTAATGACTATAGGCACTTATAACAAATATAAACACTTATTACCTAACTACTAGCCCTAAAAATAACTATAAACACCTATTACCTAACAACTGACCCTATTAATAACTATAACAACTATCATTTAACAACTAATCATAACTTTTTAGAAGGATACAGTCTCTGGGACAGGTACTCAGTCATCAGGAACACCTCAAGAGTAGATCCTTTAAGGCACTTAGTCAACAATCTTACCTCAGGAACACCTCAGACGTAAGTCCTTCATGGTAAATTGGCTATTGCATTGATATGATGCTTGAGGCTTCCTTCTCTCTGGAGCCTCAGCTGTCCATAGACCAACTTAGTTAATTTGTATTAGCCACTCAGCCACTCTCTTCAATCTTTGAGGCTGGCCACAGTTCTATTCAGGGTGCTGTTTGAATTGGTTGAACCTCTCTAGGCAAAAGCTGTGCCACAGGGTTTAGTCCTTGGCTTTTGGTGACTTGCTGAGGCCTTCTCTGCTCACCAGCTTCTCTCTGCCTCAGTGAGAGCTGACTGTATTTGTTTTCAGCTTTGTTTGTGATCAACTTTTCAGTCCACCTTCATTAACTCCACCAGATGATACAAGTTGTCTTGCATCTTATTGCCTCTAGTGTAGGAACTCTCGGGCTCCACCCACTTCGTCTTTAAATGGGGTCTCTCCTTGTTTCACATGGCTTCAGCCTAATCTGGGCTCTGCCCACTACATAAGGCTATCAGCAGCTGTAAACAATGCCATGCCATCAACCTTGTTTTTAGTCCATATGTTGCTATGCCAAGTGCCCACAGGTGCCAGACTGATCTTCATGACCCCTACTAAGAGACTATATCAGAAGCCCCTAAATATTCACTAAATGTAACATATTAATCTAACTCCCTTTACTGATACATTTTTATTATTAAGGATAAACGTGTGGACTAGTTCAAAAAGCATATGCCACAAATTCCAGACCATTATTTCATTCAGATGTGCTCTGCTGGTCTGAAGCATCAGGTTCTAATCATATGCCCTATAAACCATATAGCTCAATTAATGGCCACTTTACTGTCTCTATGCTTATTTTCTCCACTAAAACAAATGAGGCTACATACAGCACCCTCACATAAACCTTTTGAGTTGCAATAGAGCATTACCTACATGTACAGATGCCTTTAAAACTTTGATCTGAGATTATCTACAAAGGTAACATTCATTAAGGGTTTTGCACATGCCATAGATACCTCTTGTTTGTTTTTTTGAGAAATTTATTGATGAGGTGATGTTATGCAGTCTAAATGTTATTTAACCTTCTCCCAGAAACCTGTTTGCTGTACACCAAGTGTATCTGTGTTACCTTTCTTGTTAACCATTGTTTCTGACTGGTTAATTAAATGCTGAGGTCTGAGATTAGGCAAAAAGAAAGGTAGGCGGGGCAAAGGCTCTTGGGCTTCAGAAGCAGAAGTTCTTGGGTATAAGAAGAGAAGAAGCCGGAGGAGCAGGAAGGAAGACCCACATCATGGGTTTGAGAAGAGAACCTCATTCCATATGGCCTGGAACATGGGCATAGCATGGAAAATAACAGCCCAGGGGACATATGTATATATGGGGTCTTATTTGGGAAATAGAATTAAGGGCTAGCTTAGAAGGGCAAGATTGCACAATCCAGGTTAAGCTTCTTAAAAATCCATCAGGTGGGCAACTCTAACCAAGCAAGTAAAGGACCTGTACAACAAGAACTTCAAGTCCTTGAAGAAAGAAATTGAAGAGGCCATCAGAAGATGGAAAGAACTTCCATGCTCATGGATAGGTAGGATCAACATAATAAAAATGGCCATCCCAGCAGGGTGTGGTGGCACACGTCTTTAATCCCAGCACTTGGGAGGCACAGGCAGGCAGATATCTGTGAGTTCGAGGCCAGCCTGGTCTACAAAGCGAGTCTAGGATAGCCAGAGATACACAGAGAAACTCTGTCTCGAAAAACCAAAAAAAAAAAAAATGGCCATCCTACCAAAAGCAATATACAGATGCAATGCAATTCCTATCAAAATACCAACACAATTCTTTTTAAACCTGGAAAAAGCTATTCTTAATTTCATATGGAACAAAAAAAAAAAAAAACCCAGTATAGCTAAATCAATCCGGTACAATAAAAAAAATCTGGGGGTATCACCATCCCAGATTTCAAGATGTACTACGGAGCAATACTAATAAAAACAGCATGGTACTGGTATAGAAACAGACCAGAGGATCAATGGAATCAAATTGAAGACCAAGAAATGAACCCACACACCTATGGTCACCTAATTTTTCACAAAGAAGCCAAAACTGCACAATGGAAAAAGGACAGCATCTTCAACAAATACTGCTTGTCCAACTGGATGTTCAAATGTAAAAGAATGAAATTAGACCCATACTTATTACCTTGTACAAAACGTAAGTCCAAGTGGATCAAAGACCTCAACATAATTCTGGAAACATTAAATCTACTAGAAGAGAAAGTTGGAAACACCCTTGAAATCATTGGCACAGGTGACAACTTCCTGAACAGAACACCAACAGCTCAGGACCTAAGACCAACAATAAATGGGATCTCATGAAATTGAAAAGCTTCTGCAAGGCAAAAGACACTGTCATTCTAACAAAACAGGTGCCTACAGATTGGGAAAAAATCTTCACCAACCCCACATCTGACAAAGGGCTAATATCCAAAATTTACAAAGAACTCAAGAAATTAAATGCCAAGAAACCAAATAATCCAATCAACAAATGGGGAAAAGAGCTAAACAGAGAATTCACAAAGGAGGAATTCCTAAAGGCTGAGAGACACTTGAAGAAATGCTCAGCATCCTTAACCATCAGAGAAATGCAACTCAAGATGACTCTAAGATTCCATCTCACACCTGTCAGAATGGCTAAGATCAAAAGCTCAAATGACAGCACATGCTGGCAAGGGTGTGGAGAAAGGGGAACTCTCCTCCATTGCTGGTGGGAATGCAGGCTTCTGCAACCACTATGGAGGTCAGTCTGGCGATATCTTAGAAAACTTGGAATAGCTCTGCCTCAGGACCCAGCCATACCACTTCTGGGTATACATACAAATGACTCCTCACCAAATCATAGGGAAGTTTCCTAATCTATGTTCATAGCAGCCTTATTTGTAATAGCTAGAAACTGGAAACAACCCAGATGTCCCTCAACTGAAGAATGGATTTAAAAACTGTGGTACATCTACACAATGGAATACTACTCAGCTATCAGAAACAATGAAATTATGCAATTTGCAGCCAAATGGATGGAACTAGAGAAGCTCATCCTGAGTGAGCTAAGACTCAGAAGGATCCGCATGGCTTCTATTCACTTATAGTCGGATTTCAGCTATATAGTACTTGATATCTATACTACAACCAACGCACCAAAGGGAACATGGACATAGACTTTTTCTTTTTCTCCCTGTCAATGAGACACTTTTCCCTAGTGGTGCTGCCTTGTAGGCCCCCAGTGTTTCAGGAGGCTCTTGGCCAACATATGACTGATGAACTGGGGCAGGGGACTGTTATGTAGGGACACTCCACTCCAGAGGAGTGGGATGGAAGAGTTAGGGGGCAGAGGGTGGGAGGGCGGGACTGGGAGGGGTGGAAAGAGGACACTATGATGGAGATGTAACCTGAAGCAATAAATAAATAAATTTTTAAAAATCTATCAGGTGTCTGTGTGCTCATTTTTAATGGTGGGTTAAGAATTAACATAGCTGACCAATTAAATATAAATGAAATATGGGTAAATAATTTAATTTTTTACTTCTACAATTTATTTTATGTGTCTGATTGTCTATATATTATGAGCACCTTATGTATGCCTGGTGCTTGAACTGGTCAGAAGATAGAATTGGATACTTTAGGGCTGGAGATTAAGATGGTTGAGAGTCATTATGTGGACACTGGGATCAGAACCTGGGTCCTCTCCAACATAAGCTACTGCTCTTAACCAGTGAGATATCTCCCTAGTCCCAGGATATTCCTTATGGGAAATTTTGGTCTTATCTCACAGAGGACCCTGAAATATGCTACGCCTCAAGAGTTGCCTTGATCATGACAAAGGATTCTGACATTGGTGCCCTAGAACAAGGCAGCCATTGATTGATCAACCCCTGTGTGTATGAGTGGGGACAGAGGCTCTAGGCATTCCATTTCAATGATGCAAAATGGGTTGAAAGTTTGTTCAGATGGTCAAAGGGAGTCACAGGGACAAAAGAGTAAAAGCATTGCCCAACCCACCCCCACCTCACACAACACAAACATAGTTTGCTCTTGGGTCAGTTGAATTTCTCCAGTGGTTGTTTTTGTTGTAGGTGGTTGGTTGGTTGGTTTGAGAGAGGGTCTCACTAAATAGTCCTGACTGGCCTGGAACTCACCATGTAGACAAGGCTGGTGTTGAACTCACAGAGATCTTTCAGCCTATGCCTCCAGAGTATGACATTAAAGGCTGCTGACTGAGGCATTTTGAGTCTTCTGTTGAGTTCATCAAATATTCAATTCCATATGCTGCATTTGTCAATATGCAGGGATGGTCTGATGGATCATCTCTTGTAGAGTGGTTAACATTCAAAAGAAAAACAACAAAAGTAGGTTGTGTGCTTCACAGTCCTGGGGAGAAGACATAGAAAGGCAAGCCCTGAACATGGCTGGGAAGATGGTCACAAAAGGCCTCTCCTCAAACAAGACCAAATGGAATACAAAACTATGAGAACTGTAGGCAAGGGGCTCTAGTAGGGAGACACATCTGCATTCTAGGTTCTGGATTTGTGTTGTATTAAATATATTTAAATACTTGATTCTTAGCTTAGTTTAGCTTAGCTTCGTTTAGTTGAGTTGAGTTCAGTTTTCACCATAAAACTATGTAGTTTTACTGGCCTGGAATTCACTACATAGACAAGATTGGACTAGAACTCACAGATATCTCCCTGCCTCTACATCCTGAGTACTGTGGCCTAATCTTTTTATTTGTAGTTCAAGGAAAATTTAAACTTTGACAATATAGTCATTAAATTAAATTAATTTTTTAATTGTTTATGTACTTGAGTAACATATTTGTTCTTTTTTCTGACAATAGTCAATTTAACTAGGCTAAACAAGCATTTCACTTAAGAGATGTCTATACTATTTCATACTCTATAAGATTAATTACTTAACATACACCATTTCCCCTATTACATTGCTCAGAAGTAAATTTTACCATAGAAATATCTGGTCAAACATGGGAACACTTGGTTCGTTATAGACTACTTGATATTTCAGTTGAAATTAATTCAAGAATCCATAAGATGCAGGCAGTGGGTGTAGCTCAATGGCAAACTGCTTGCCTAGCATGTGGGAGAACTAGGATTTAATTCTCAGCACTGTTAAGAAAAAGGAAAAGAAAAGGTTTCATAAGATGTTCTAAGTCACTTAAATTTAGCTAAGCTTTGTGATAACTTTAGTATTTTATACTGAAAAAGTTATTTTTTAACATGGGTAGAGGGAAGAATGTTGTTTCTCAAGAATGTTAAGAAGCCATCACTCTCCAGCTGTATTTGAATATGGTAATGGATACACTTTTATGGCTAGCCCTGACCTGCTGCACAAATGTCTCCAATTGGACCTGTTCTATTTTTCCAAAAACAACATCATATAAAACAAACTATCACTTACAACCTATGTCAAATAATTTATTAACATCCTCTTTTGCCTTCTGCCAAGTTAAGAAAGTAGATTTTGTTTTGCCCTGGTTGGCCTCAAACTCATTTTGCTGCCCAGAGTAACCTCACACTCATTGATCTCCTTTCCTAAGCTTCTCAAATCAGAAATGTTTGGGGCAGGATGATTTCTATAGGTTGATTCTCCACAAAATATTTATCAAATGATCTTCCCTTTCTCTCACTACACTTTCAGTCATTAAGCAGACACTGTTAAATGCACCCCACCTGCTCCTAAACACCATTGCCTAGATGCCTCTAAATCTCATTGTGTAGATTCCAGTTAATCAATGCATGCTGAGGGTGATGTTGATGCATTTCTTGTCATGAAAGCACGTTTACATAGGAAGCAAACATGACTTGTCTTTCCCTTTCATCTCAGAAAGTTCCCTCTGGTTGGCTAGAGGCAAAAACAGCCATATGGAATAGGAATCTTAGATGAGACTGTCATTTTCCTTGACTGCCAGTCAGTGCTGCTCACACTCTACAACCTCAGACTAACTACCCTTCTCCTAACACTAATTTAACCCTCATTTGCCCTGTGGATCCTGCTCATAACTGTGAACCCCCTACATCCAAAGACCAGCCATCCATCTTTCCCTTAACTGTTAAAATTAGATGCTACAGCCAGAGGTGGGAGATGGTTGGCACACCTGTAACCCCAGCATTTGAAAGATAGAAGTAGGAGGATATGGAGTGCACAGTCTTCATAGTTGCATAGGGAGTTTGAGACCATCCCAGCTTAAAGAGAGCTGGTCTCAAACAAAACAGTACAGAACATTGAAATATCAACTACAAAATGAGCCCGACAAGGATCTCCACAAGAATGCATTCAAGCACACAGAGCTTCATATGATGTGGCATAAATGGAGTATGGTTGGGATATGGAGTGGAGGCTTTGTCTCAAAAGGCCAAACAAAATCTAGTTTCTGAAGTCATGGCAAAAGAAAGTGCTAGTGAGTTATTTGATCTAGGTTATAAGTGTTTGTTTTACATGATGCCATTTTCAGAAAGATAGGACAGAACTAACTGGCGACAACTTGTTTGCACAGCAACACAGAGCTGACCATGCAACTGGAGAGTGGTGGGTTCTCTCAACATCCTCATAGAACAATTATTTTTGCAGCATAAAAGATGAAAGCAGTCAGGAAGCATGCCAGATTCAAATGTACATTAGTGCTAGAAAGACATGGAGAGTGAGGAGAAAATCCATGATTCAAATGCTGAAAAGCCTGACTGCTAAGAATCCATGCATTTTTCCTTTGATATGTGTATGTAGATAATAATAACAATAATAATAAAAGGAATGAAATGATGTTACCAGTAGTTGTGCATGTTCAGTGGAATTTTGAATGGCTCACTTTATTTTGTGGGGCTTTATGCTACTTTGCAAAATTGTTACAATATTATTATAAAATAGCAGATAAAATATATTTTCATTGCTGTTGAATGTAAACTACAAATAACTCTTACCACCTTCTAATTTTGGCAAGTTTGCTAACATGTCACAAACTTCCTTAGCCTCTCTGTAGGAAATTAGGGAATCAACAATCTACCATGGTAGTTCCTTAGGCTCCAGAAGTAGAAATGTTTCTTGCAGAAGTGGTTGCTCTGGGAAGCTGCCCAAAGGCCACTATGCCATCATGTCCTGGGAGAAGAGGAGAGCTCAGAGAAGCAGCAGCTTGTACTCACCTTTATTTGCAATGAGAGAGACATGAGACTAGAATGGGATTTAATGGCAGCAGTAGCCAGAATTCTCAGACACCTCATAAAAGTCCCCTAAACTACAGGAAATATCAAAAAGATACATGTTAGTTTCTTGGAATTTCAACTCTTGAGCCAAGGATGCTGCTAAACATCTTACAATGCACCAGACAGCTCCAACAGTAAAGAGCAGACCTGTTTGCAATGTCAATAGGGTTGAGGTTGAGAATTTGAGAATGCCTGTTCCACAAATCAGGAGACAGAAAGTATAGAGGGTGAGAAGAAACTACATGGCAAGCCTCACCTACTCTGTGAATGTCCTTAGGAGTCCAGCTGCTCCTTCACACCAAAACATTCAGAAACAAGACAGGAAATTTTGAATTATAGATTGTAATAGCGTTGGGTTTTTGTTTGCTTATTTGGTTTTTTGTTTGTTTGTGTTTCCTTTCAGAAACCAGATTTGCCAGAATTTCTAGTTTTAAATCATAGACTTAAGGTTGCCAGATTTCCAGTTTTTAATTTTCCATTGCCTTCTTTTTTAAATGATGTGAATCTTGTCTGTTGGCAGATGCCATGATACCCAATGATCATAACACCCATGGAAAGCTAGGCTTTCATTTTAAGGTAGCCAGGAAACATTACACTATAGTATGTGCTTAAAAATGTTAAATTGCTTCAGGAATCTCATGCAATATGTATCTCCTTTTCTCTGCATTAGTTCTCATCAGTACATGAAAAAAAAAGGAAAGAAAGAAAAAGGAATGGAAATTACCATAAGAATTATGCAGAGAAAAATATATGGCTTCCTCCTCTATGACTTTTAAGTGGTTTAACAGGATTATCAGAGAATATGAAAACTATATCATTAAAAATATCCTTGTGGTTAGTCTCTCTCCACCTTAAAAGAATACTCTCCAAAATGTCTGGGAAAATAGCGAGTTCATCTTGGGAGCCACCATGGCTCCATAGCAGGTCACTTATATGTTATAAGGCAGTAATGAATCAAGGATGCCACAGGCTGACAAATCCCCAAAGTTCCTCTCTGCCACTTTTGCATCTTTGTCTGCTAAGAACACAGTGCCTACATACATATATATATATATATCAGAAGATGATGGAAAACTGCAGCTTTCCATATATATATATATATATATATATATATCAGAAGATGATGGAAAACTGCAGCTTTCCATTTCAGTTAAGTGTATGAAGAGTCAGTTACTAGAAAAAGCAGGATGGACCTCCTCGGATTGCAGCATGAACTGAAACTCCTTGACTTTTAACAGAGCAATAGTCCAACTGTGAAGCAGTCTTTGATAAAACCCCATGGGGTCTAGGATTCAGTAATTCCAAGGAAATGAATCTCAAGAAGGAGTGGTTAGCTGTCAAAACAGGTTAGCAAAGCCTAGGTGGTGGGGAGGAAGTGGGGAGAAGAACACTATGCCACCCCCTCCCTGCTGGATCAGAAGGTTCTAGAGCAGTAGTTCCAGTGTAGGCAACTCTGAAGCAATTAATCCATGGTGATTTTATTTGGACACCCTCTATAAGTGTGACCCAGGAACCCCAGGAAAGGAAAGAAGACTACAGGAGAAAAGAGACCAAGAAGATTAAGCCCTTGGTGTTTACTGTTCTGTGAGTGAACTGAAGTTTGCTCACTGAGGAAGCCTCAGGGCTGACCACAGACACAATGTCTGTGTGAGGAAGGCATCCATACCCTTCCCTTTTCCTTTTCCTTACTGTCTGGAGGTAAGGATGTATTAAGAGGAAGATGGGAAAGGTTAAAGAGACTGGGTAGCCAGCCCAGTCCCTCTGCACACAGAGTATCTCCATTTAGTTCTGACCACCCTTTTCTGGAAAAGCATGCACTCAACAGATCCACAACAAAGAATGAAGACAAACTGAGGACCATATTCTGTATACACCCACAGTGTGACATCATCCCAAAGAACCACCCATAGCCTGAACCTTTTTCCTTCAACAAAGACCTATGGAGATACAAAAATGCTCTGTACTCCTCCCCTATTCAGAGAGCTCCATGAACTCCTTGCGACTATTTCTCATTTTGGCCCGCCTTTAGGAGCCCTGAAGGCATTGTCAGGGTTATTGCA
The DNA here is from genome assembly GCA_907164525.1 of Lophiomys imhausi. Taxonomy (NCBI): domain Eukaryota; kingdom Metazoa; phylum Chordata; class Mammalia; order Rodentia; family Muridae; genus Lophiomys; species Lophiomys imhausi. The sequence goes on along the minus strand of CAJQZJ010000705.1, from coordinate 2,189,611 downwards.
GCAAGCAATGCCAGGGTTCCAGGTTCCCAGCAAATGGTCTGCACCAGAGGTTGGTAAGCTCTTACAAAGAAGACACATTATAAATTGATGGACTTTACAACCTTTCATACAAGTTCATATTGCATGTGGAACACATTCCCTCCCTTCCTCTCTGTAATGGAAGCTAGATTTCTTCAGTGAATTTGTAAGGGTTTCTGAAATGCATATCGGCCTGGCATCTAGTAGTGCATGGTCCTGGGCAATGGATGTAATTAGTAAAGCCTAGGAAACTGGAAAAGGGGCTTTTGCCTAGTCATTGCTACTGATTTGCTCTGCTAGCTGAAGATGAGAAGAGACCAGTTGGAAGGCCTTGGCTCCATCAGAGACACAGAGGGTGCCCTGCTGAGAGGCATGGCTACAGGAGCTTCCCAGAAAGCAATAAAAATGGTGAGACCCTCTTGAAAGACCACAAGAACTATGCACTAATTAAGGGGCATGGGGGGGTAGCCAGAGACCCTGCATGTGAGATGGAGAGGTGTGAAGTAGATGTGCACCAGCTGCTGACAGACTTCAAGCAGAGACGCACTAACCAACCCATTGTCACACTAGCCATGAGACTGTAAGAATCAGGGATCCAGAAGCCTCAACACTTAAACTAAGACCTGCTGAAGAAACAGGAGTCGGAGTATAAGAAAGAACTTGAGCCAGCCCAAGAAAGTTGAACCAGACATTGAGGAGAACAGTGGCCTGCTGTGCCAGGAGCAAAGCCACCTTATGCTATATTGGTCCATGGGCCCACAGCCAAGCAAGTGAGAGAGGCATGAGGTCTCTGAAGACACAGAATGGACTGTGAGGAGACTGCAGAGACAGAGACCATGGCTCTGAGAGAACACAGAGACAGAGCCCTGCTGAGGGGCGTGGCAGAGGAAGCCAGGGATCCACCAGAGGCCATGGTGCCAGGAGGGCATTTAGTCCCAATTACTGATGGCAAGCCAAAGACTAAGCCACACAGCAAAACATCTTCCCCATGTAAGTTTGACAATCTCGGCTCCTTGAGGAGACCTCAAACCCAAGCCAAAATGAAGCTGCCATAGCAACGCTGGAGCCAAATGACTTCTGATTGCAGTGTTCCTACAAACAGACTGCAAACCAAGTTTCCCTCAATGGATCTGCACTAGAGGATCTGGATATCCTTTCCAATGGGTTAGGGTTGGTTCTTAGGTATTAGATGTTTAGGTATTAATAAATAATGTTTAATAAAATTTACCTTTATACATGTCTATTTTCCTCCTTTCTCCCTTCTTTTAGATCCTATTGTTCCCTTAGATGACTTTACTTTTACTTTCCTTCTTAAAATTTGTATTTCAAATATTTATTTATTTTGAAATATAAGGTCATGCAAATACCACTGCACATATGTGGAGGTCAGAGGACAATTATGGGAGTCAGTCCTCTCCTTCTGTATGTGGGTCTTGGGGTTCAAAACCAGGTCATAATAGTTATTTGCCTTTTCCCACTGAGTCAGACATCTCAGATGCCCAGTTTCACTTCTACTTCCATTATGTATGTATATACATGATTTTATGCATCTATATAAAATCTGGGAACCACACAGGAGAGAAAACACATGAAATTTTCTTTCAGACACTGGCTTAATTCACTTCATATGATGATTTCCAGTTGCATCCATGCTCTTGCAAATGACATAGATTTGCTCTTTGATACAACTGTAAAATTTCATTGCACACATATACAACATTATTCTTAATCTTTTCCTCTTTCAATGAGCACCTGGATTGGATCCATAACTTGGATATTGTGAATAGTGTTACAATCAGCATCAATGAGCAAGAGTCTCCATAATATGTTGCCCTGGAGTCCTTTAAATGTCTAGGAATACTATGTGGACATCATATAAAAGGTCTATTTTTATGAGATTTTTTAAATTTTGTTTTTGTTATTTGTTGTTGTTCTGGTTTTTTGTTTGTTTTTTGAAAAATCCGTTCTGAACTCCATCGTGGCCAGACTAGTTTATAATCCCCCCAGCAGTTTTCCTTGTATTCACATTCTTGTCAGATTTTGTTTCCTTCCTTCCTTCCTACCTTCCTTCCTTCCTCCCTCCCTCCCTCCCTGCCTTCCTCTCTCCCTCTCTCCCTCTTTCTCTCTTTCTTGATTATATATTGATGTTTTGTTTGCATGTATATCTGCATTCCAGAAGACATCATTGGATCACTTCGGCAGTTGTGAGCCACCATGTAGGTACTGAGAATTAAACTCAGGACATCTGGAAGAGCACCCAGTGCTCACAATCATTGAGCCAGCTCCCCAGTCCAGATGATTACCATTTAGACTGAAGTAAGATGGGCTCTCAGTGCAGTTTTGATTCATAGATTTCTGATAAAGAATCTATGCTTTAAAGTAAATTTGCTGGACTTTCCAGGCTAGTCTTCTCTGGGTTTCTGTTCCTACTCAACCACTAGATTCTTTCTGGCATTAACATTTAACAATATGCAGGTTCAGACAGAACAATAGACCACAAATGAAATGACCCTTAATTTAGCTGCTCCCATTAGACTACCTCCTTCCTTATCAAAACAAAAACAAAAACGGTCCACTGCCTCAGGAAAAAAGATAGCTCAAGTAGAAAAAAGAAAACTCTCCTCATGCCTACTAAATGGCAGAGTGTACTAGTCTGAAGGAGTGATGTGTAGTTCTTTTGGCCCTGAACTGCCAGGAAACTGAGAAGCTTAAATGAGCTTCTGATTTGGGCAGAAATCCAAATGACGGCCAGGTCCACCAATGATGTGCAACTTCTAGTCATACTTCATCTTTGGATCCCAGGGATGCTATCTCTCCATGTCACCTGCTCATGCCTGGTATATACTGTAAGGAATGGGAGCACATGGAAGCTACACAGCTACTGTTATGAGTCATAGATAATAACTTCCACCACGGAAGCAACATAGGAGGGTCTCCACGTGTTGCCACATAAAGATAAGAACAGGCCTCATGCTTTAAATTAGAATAGCAGAATTCCTATATATCTCTATCACCTTCCACATGCATGCTGTGACAAATTACAAGGTACTTATGCTCACCACTTGCTAACAAAACTGAAGGTTTTCCATTATGGACCTGCACACATGAGACAGTGAGAATGCTCAGTGCTCATCAGTCTAGAAGATTGATAGAGATTGTACTGTGCTCATTGGGGAAGAATACAAGTGGTGCTGTGCTGTTTAAATATCTTGTGTATAATCCTCATAGTTACCTCTACATTATGACTTGAAAGTGTTTTTTAAGAAAGTAGAGAACTCCCTGATCAAAACAGGGGAGCCAGGGGACTTCTAAAATTACCATAGGTTGATACATGCTGCGGAAGTGGAAAGTATGGAAAAATGGGCAAACAAACAAAAAATAGCACTAACAGCCGCAGCGCCCCCCCCACTGTGTCCTCATAAAGTCTTCCTGAATGTCAATGCCATGTACATTAGTAGGAATGTCAGCTAAAGTAGAGAAGATCTCATCTGTACTTGCCACTGGATAGCATTCCACATGCTGCATATGAAACCACTGGTGTATTTGGGAAAAGTTACATTCTTTGTCAATTTCTGTTCTTCATGTTTTGTGTCAGGCAGAATCCTATTGTGGACTATAACAAAGCAGATCCTTGATATTTAGGGGAAATCAATTCAAGTTTTGGGTACGTCAGAGGTACATTACTTTTCCTGTTTCATATTGCCACATAAGCTTGTTGTATGTAAACTCACCATCAACTACAATCTTTATAAGAGTTCTATTCAGAAAGGGTGTTAAAAATTGTTAAGCCCGGATGACAGATTTTATGCAAAACAGGACCAATGGCCAGTTATTCAACTACAAACATTCTGCTGTTTGATTAATCAGTTCTGTGGAACAGGACTATGGATCTCTTTAATTACAAGGTGAAATGCCTTTTAAAAAGATATGTTAACATTCAGGCTCAGCCAAAATCTTAAAGTCAGGTAGTAAGCTTGACATACATTGAGAACCTCTAGAAAAAATATTTAAGAAAATGGAACACCAACAAATGCCAATATGCCCTTGCAACCTTTTATTTTTCTTGCTCTGTACCAGTCTGACACTTGCCAGAGCAGGGTTCAGAGTTCAGGGATCCCATTTCTTTACATTTATAGGAACATGTACGAAATTCATACTCTATTGAAGCATTACTCTAGGAAAGGGCCTATTTGCCAATAATTCACAAACATCACCAGGTGCAATCAGACCCAAAAAGGACAACAAGAGATAGAAAAAGAAAACATTGCTTTGATGGATGTTTCAAAAAGCCCTTGCATGACTAGCTCTGTAAATACACAAATGAGCCTGTCAAACTCAACTCAATTATGAGACACCCCTGCTGTTTCCATCACATTCCTTACCTTGATCTTAAAAAAGGGGGACCTTAAAACTCAAAGCACCAACAGCACAAAGGAAATAAAGTAAGATGAGCTGAAATAATGAGGGTGTGGGGAAAGGGAAGAAAAAAACTTATATGCATTTACAAAGTTGAGGTCCTGTGACTAGTTGAAGGCACGGCTCAACACTGAGTCTACACCAGAAAACCTCCTACATAGTGACCTACACTGACAATGGTCCGGTAAGACCTGTGTGGTCTTGTGCACAGAAGGTGCTTGTTAGCAACCCCCAGCCTTCCTAACAGCTTCATGGGAATATATGCTTGAGTTTGGGATAAATGTGCAGGCAGAGCCAGGCATTCACTTTGCCTTTAAGACCTCTGACAGAGGCTTCTAGTTCAAGTCTTTAGAACAGAGATTATCAAACAGAGAGTATCTGTTAATAGAAAACGTGGAAATTTCCCAGGATACATACATGGTCTCTGCCACAATTACTCAGCTCAGCACCATAGGCATCAAGTGTGGCAGTAAATCTTGGGAAAGTGGAAAGAAATGTTGAGTTGCAGGCAATGTTCACATGTTGCAGATTATTATTATCTTTCAAACCATGAAAAGATTTGTAAAAAATGCATATGGCACTGACTAAATGTTTGTATCCACCACCAACCCCTAATCCATGTATTGAAATCTTAACACCCAATGTCATGTTAATTATACCATGAGGGTAAAACCTTCATGACTAGGATTAGTGTACTTATAAGAAGAAGCACAAATGATTATAGGGTACTAGCCTTTCAAAACCAAAGCCTTCAGTAGCCCTCTCCCCAAACACTATCATTACAAAACAAACGAAGTCCCTATTGCCTCCTAGGCCAGGTATGGTAGTTTACTCCTATAACTCCAACACTAAGAGGTAGAGTTCTAGGCCAGTCTGGGATACATAGTAAGCTCCAGTACAGCATAAACTATGCAATGAGACATAACATACATAATGCAACAAAAATAGAGGAATAAATAAACAGGCCCTGGAGACTTTCGTTAAACTGCATCCCTTCTGACCATATGAGGACAGAGTGAGATGATGGTATGAATGAACCAAGTAAAGCCCTCAGTACAAAACAAATCTACCACACTTTGATCTCAGACAGCCAAGATTTCCACTTTTAAATTACAAACTTCTCTTGTTTGTAAACCAGTCTAGAATGTGCTGGCAGAGAAGCATAAACCATCTAAAACCCCGTGTATACTCCATAAGCCACAGTGTATAACTGTGTAAGTCTGAGCGCTGTATAACCATGGTAAAGGAATTCTTCCCTCTACCCCCCCCCCCACCAAGCAGTGACATAAGGAAAAACTACTTTTACCTTGTGACACTTCCCAAGATTTCATAGAGAAAGCTCATCTAAATGACAGGGTACTTGAGCATCATGAAGCATATACATACCTCACAAATTTTTAGAAATGAAAATGTTCCTTGAAGAATTCTTGCTGCTTCCATATGGTTCCTTCTAACAAGCCTCAGCATTCTGCTGATTTCCCAGAAGTTGTGGGCTCATTTTCAAATTTTTAGCTTGTCCTGCTTTGTTCCCCTTTCCATTATTTTAAACACACTCAAGAATCACTTCATGGGACAATACTTTAAGTGATTTGGGAACAAATCCACTCAATGGCACTGTTCTAAATCATGGTGTTGTGGTTTGCATTCTATTGCTGTCATAAACACCATGACCAAAAAGCCACGTGCAGGAGAAAAGGTTTACCTCATCTTACTATTCCAAGATCACAGTTCATCACTGAGGGAAATCAGGGCAGGAACTCAAGATAGGAACCAGAACCTAAATGCAGGAACTGAATCAGATACCATGGAGGAATGCAGCATACTGGATTGCTTTCTGTGGCTTTCTCAGTTTGCTTTTCAAGTGACCAAGAAACACATGCCATCACACATCAATCATTAATCAAGAAAATGAGGGACAGAGAGATGGATCAGTGGTTAAGAACACTGGCTGTTCTTTTAGAGGACCTGGGTTTGATTCTCAGAACCCTTATGGCAGCTCAGAACTGTCTGTAACTCCAATTCTAGGAGATCTGATACCTTCTTCTGACCTCTGCCTGAAGTCATCAGACACAAATGTGGCAGCCATATATACATCAAGGCAAAAAAATGCATACACATCCCAGATGACTCTAGCATGTGTCAAGTTGACAAAAACAAAAAAACAAACAAGTAAACAACAACAACAAAGAAAAACTAGTGAACAATGATAGGTACCTGAGAGCAAAAGAAGGGCAGAATTAAAAAAAAAATAAAACATAAAATTGAGTAAAAAGTATTATATATAAAAATGCAGACAAAATAAAAAATGAAATGTATTTCTGGAAAAATTTTCCTCTGTATAATATTACAAAAGAAAAACAAAACTTCACTTTTACCAAACTTTTAATTTTAGAAATACTTATGTTATTACCTGCATTCAGTTTTTTTAAAGATCAGTCAATCCCATGTTAAAAATTTTGAAGTGAATATGACGCTTTGCATGGATCCCATAAATAATCAGAAAGTACACAGTTTTGTTTGTGTTAGGGTGGAGGAGAAAGCGTGGGGTGGGGATAAGGGCTCAACTAGTAAAGTGTTTGCCATGCAAGCTTGAGGACACAAGTCTGGTCCCTAGAACCCACAAAAAAAATCCTGAAGTATAGATATATGCCTGTAGTACCAGCACTGTCAAGACAGAGAGGACAATCTTTAGTGATTTTTGTTCAGCAGAGCCTACTTGGTGAACTCCAAGCCAATGGAAGATCATGTCTCAAAAAACAACAACAAAAAATGTAGACACCAATTAAAGAGATGCCCCAAGTTGTTCCATGCACAAGCACAACAAAATAAGGCACAATTTAATTCAAGTAAAGGCATTGATTCCAACTTAATGTGATGAATTCTTATCATAGAAATAATCCTCAAGCCTTATTATTCTACTATTTAAAGAATATGCTCCACTGTTCCTGATTTCTCATATTTTATAACTGCTTTGCTAATTCATAAGGGAGTATTTAAGGGCAGTGAAACTGTGCAGAAAGGATTAATTATAACAAAGTTTTGCTGTCAGCTTCATGTTTTTTTCATTACAGCATCTAAATAAACTGCTTCTCAAGAATTATTTTGTAAAAATTCAATGACTGTACTCAGAGAATTTATCAAATGTGCATTTTACATTTGAAATATAAAAAGATATGGTGCTCCATTGTGATCAAATGATAATCTAATCATTTATAATTAATGATTAATTATAATTAATTATAACACATTTAATTAATTATAATTATAATTATAATTATAATTATAAATTATTTATAATACTAATTAAATGTGTTTTTAAAAAAACATTTTACTTTTAAAAGTATGGGTATTTTGCTTGCATATATATATATCTATGCAGTGTAGGCCTGATACAGAGTCCATAAGAGGGAAATGGATTCCATGGCACTGGAGTTACAGTCTTTTGCGAACCACAATATGTGTGCTGGGAACTGAACCCACAACCTCTGGAGAACAGCTAGTGCTCTTTAACTGCTGACTCAACTCTCCAGACTACACATAATATTTTAAAAGCCTAATTGAAGACCTTTCATGTAAAGGCACAAAAAGTATTTTGGGTTTTACAGGCCATACAGTATCTATAACAACTACCCTCCTTTGCTGAGAACCAAAGGCTATAGGCGATACATACAAGTTCTGTGCCTATGAGCCAAGAGAGCTTTATTTACAAAAATAGAACACTGCTTTCAGTGTAGTTTGTCAGCTCCTATTGTGTTACTTCACAAGACAGACCTAAGTGGTTTCTTCCTCTCTTGAACCATTGGTATACATTGAGAGGTGTGAGCTAACCCAGACTGAGAAGGATGCACATGGCATCTATTCACTCATAGTTGGATTTTAGCCATATAGTACAGGATATCTATACTACAGCCAATGCTCCAAAGGGAACAGGAACATAGACTTTTTTCCTGTCAATGAGACACTTTGCCCTAGTGGTTCTGCCTTGTAGGCCCCCAGTGCATGAGGAGGCTCTTGGCCCTCTTATGACTACTGAAATGGGGTGGGGAACTGATATGTAGGGACACTCCACTCCAGAGGAGTGGGATGGAAGGGTTGGGGGGTAGAGGGTGGGAGGGCGGGACTGGGAAGGGGGGAAAGAGGACAATATGATGGAGATGTAACCTGAAGTAATAAATAAATATTTTTAAAAAATAAATAAATCTAAGGACCTGTGATTCTTAGGAAACAAATACTGATTTCTTTTAGTTTCGTTCTCATTTCCTACAAGTTTTGTGTTGCTGTGTCAGCTTTGAGCCACCATAACAAAACATCTGAGTAAAACAATCTTAAAAGGATAAAATGTTTATTTTTGGTTCACAACAGAAAGTTTAGTCCATAGTCATTCCCTCCACTTAATTCCATAGCTGTATCCTCCAGCTATTGGGCGGGGGGGGGGGGGGGGCTTTATACACTGGCAGAAACATGTTTCAACTGAAAACCAGGAGGCACACAATGAGAAAGAAGCTTGAGAGCATATACACCATTTGAGGGCACACACTTCACAACTGAATTTCTTCTCTCATGAGGTCCACCCACTAAAGGTTCTACTCTTTCAACAATATCGCACAGGGAAGTAATCTTCTAATGCATGAGCTTTTGGGTTAGCAAATAAGATTCACATAATGATAGGAAAAATCCTTTAATTGTTAGACCTTAACTTGAACTGGACAGAAATATTTGGAAAGAACTTCACAGAGAGATGAATGGTAGGAAATACTTTTTTTAATAATTTATTTTTTATTTCTTCAAGTTACATCTCAATCACAACCCCCTCCCTACTCCCCACTTCAGTCCCACCCTTTCACCCTCCTCCCCCTCAACCCCCCATCCTCTCCCCCCTTTTTTTAGTTTAAGGTATTTCTTTTTCCCCCAAACAGCTCTCCTTTTCAGTCCAACAAATGGTTCTTTTTCTTATAACTATAAATACAATACAAAACAACAGAAATAAATAGGCCACAATTATGAGAGTTATTTGGCTTAGCATACATTCTCAATGTCCAGTCCATATGTATTTGGCACCTGACTTTAACATTCTACTATCTAACCATCTCCATGAGTTTAAAGTTCTATATCTAACTCAGCTTTCTTACTAACTTGCCTCACAATTTTAAAAATATCTTCTTAGATCCAGAACACACTCTTGATTCCTAAACAACTCAAACTTTAACTATGAGACTCTAGCTATCTATTGTACAACCACCTCATAGGCCTGAGAGGGATAAATATATCTGATTATATAGGAAGGGCAGGGCCTGCAGCTTCCAAAACTAAGAAATGACATACCAGTGGCTGCCTGGACAGTTCCCATTTTCTCTCCATACATTACAGCATCAATTTTCAGCCATTTGAACCCATTTCTCTGACAGACATTGATTGTAGAGAAGGAATTATGAAGGACTTACCTACCCTGTCTTGGCAGAGCTAGGCTGTCGACTTACCTGCTTCCAAGTATATTAATGCAAAATTAAGATTGCATTGGGCTCCATCGGTATTGATCTTTGTATATTGATACAAAATTAAGATTATATTTGGCCACATTGGTATTGATCTTTGTATATTGATACAAAATTAAGGGCAACGCTTCTTAAAGGTATTGTTCCTAGTAATGCTTAAAAATGAAATGTAAAGTTTTGGCCTCTTGCTACCAACCATCATAAACTGTTTAGGATAATTAAGAAATGGAAACTAATATTCATGCAAACATGTCATTTTGTTAATTACTATGACAGTCTATCACAGTAATTTTCTAAGCTACTCAGAAATCAAGTTGCTAAGAGACAAGCAATATTTGCTTATCTAAATATAAGAGATAGACAGGGCATCTTCAACAACCTCAAGAGATCTGCAGAATATGGCATTCAAAGATGTTTTCTTACTTAATCAACTCTTTTCTCAAATAGCTACAAAAGAAAGCATGAAGAAAGAGACTACAGCTCACTGTACATACATGTACATCATAGGAAGGACACAAAAATATACTTCTTAAACATAAAGGTATATGTTCAAATTGTTTTTGCCACATTGTGCTCACTCATTACAGTAAGAATAAGTGGTATGTAAAAATGGCCCCAGGCTAGGCATATGGCTCTGTTGGTAAGATGCTTGCTTCATAAACAGGAGAGACAGAGTTGGGATCCCCAGAAAGCACGAAAACAAAATATAGGCATAGCATTATACAGTTGTGATCCCAGCACTGAGGAAACAACAGTATCCAGGGGGTTCATTGTTCAGGTAGCCTATGCAAATTGGTGAGAGACCCTGTCTCAAAAATTAAAGTGAAAGCAACTGAAAAGGGCCCCTGACATAAATCTCTTGCCTTCATGTCACAATATACATACATTAACACACACATACATACATATACATACATATATATATATTATATATATATATATATACATGCACACAAAGACAAGGCTTCATTCAGAATATGTTAGTTATAAGGAATAAATCTCCACCCTTGATTTTCCAATTGGTTTTCTCACTTTTAGCACCAATGACATTTAGGACTGAATTATCTACTGTACACTGAGGAAGGTTTGTCTGAGTTTCTGTCCTGCACCTTCCAGAAGCCAGAAGTAACCTTCACACAACTGTAATAATCAAAAAAATCACTAGATATGGCCATTTTCCCCTAGGTGGAAACAACCTTTGTACAAATGAAGCATATACATCAACTAACATTCTAATTTCCAAGATGAAGTAATGATATCCATCAATATCATGGTATATTAAGTAATTAAGGCCTCCAGAACACAGTATTGGTTAAATCATAAACATGACAAGACACTGGTTGACAAATGTAGCATTTACATTTAATTTTACTCTCAGGCATTCTTTCTCTTCAGGGAACACACTCAATTTGGAGAAAAATCATTATATGAATCTACATCAATGTTTGCCCACACAATTTTTGAAATTATATAAATTGTGAGGTTTTCTTTCTACGTAAATTCTGAACTAATATATGCTAATTTAATGTAAAAACAGTAAGGAAGCAAAGAGGAATAGGACTGAATCCCTACATTTAAAGAAATTTTGATTTGATACTGATACCTCCCAACAAGAATAGATATTCCAGGACAGTATTTTCAAAGCTGAGAATAGTAACTAACACAAGATGGAGTGGGTAGGTCCATAAGTGTTTGTTTGCATTTAACTTTTTATTGTTTTGATATTCAGGCACATGTAGTCCAGGCTATGCTGAACTAACTCACTATGTAGCCAAGGAAACCTTGAACTTCTGGGGTTCCTGCCTCTACCTCCCAAGAACTAGGATAAAAGGAATGTGTCACATGTCTGCTTTAAGCAGTGTTGGGGCTTGAACATGGGTATTTGTGCATGCAAAGCAAGCAGTCTGCCAACTCAGCTATATCTCTAACCTCACATACAATATTTTACTCCACTTTGCAGTTTTCAAAGTCTTTGATTATACAGTGTCATTAGAATCTTGGACAATATTGTGGAGTTTGATAATGTCCTCTATGGATAAGGAAGTAGACATTCAGAGTAACTTAGTGAGAACACATATGTGAATCTCAAATTTATTAAAAACACAGAAAGTCTCTGTTGTGGTTAAGAATTTTCTATACTGGGTCTTCAACTCAATTCCATTGATCCACTGGTCTGTTTCTATACCAGTACCATCATGTTTTTATTACTATTGCTCTGTAGTATAACCTGAAATAAGGAATGATGATACCTCCAGATGTTTTTTATTGTACAGAATTGATTTAACTATTCTGGGTTTTTTGTTATTCCATATGAAGGTGAGAATTGTTGGTTCAAGGTTTATAAAGAATTGTGTTGGCATTTTGATAGGAATTGCATTGAATCTGTCTATAGCTTTTGATAGGATGGCCATTTTTATTATGTTGATCCTTCTTATCCATGAGCATGGGATATCTTTCCATCTTCTGATGTCCTCTTCAATTTCTTTCCTTAAGGACTTGAAGTTCTTGTCACACAGGTCTTTCACTTGATTGGTTAGAGTTACTCCCAGGTACTTTATATTATTTGTGGCTATTGTGAAGGGTGTTGTTTCCCTAATTTCTTTCTCAGCCAATTTATCTTTTGTATAAAGAAGGACTTCTGTTTTTTTTTTTTTAATTTATTTTGTATCCAGCCACCTTGCTGAATGGTGTTCATCAGTTGTAGGAGCTCTCTGGTGGAATTTTGGGGGTCAGTTATGTATACTATCATATTATCTGTGAATATGGACAATTTAACTTCTTTCTTTCCAATTTGTATCCCCCTTGATTTCTTTAGTCTTATTGCTCTAGCTAGAACTTCAAGTACTATGTTGAAGGGATATGAGCAGAGTGGGCAGCCTTGAATTGTCCCTGATTTTAGAGGAAATGCTTTAAGTTTCTCTCCATTTAATTTTATGCTAGCTACTGACTTGCTGTATATTTGCTTTTATTATTTCTAGCTATAGTCCTTGTATGCCAGCTCTCTCAAGGTCTTTTAACGTGAAGGGGTGTTGGATTTTGTCAAATGCTTTCTCGGCATCTAGCAAGATGATTGTATAGATTTTTTTCTTTCAGTTTGTTTATGTGGTGGATTATATTGATGGATTTTCATATGTTGAACCACCCCTGCATTCCTGGGATGAAGTCTACTTGGTCATGGTTTATGATACTTGTGATGTATTCTTGGATTCAATTTGCAAGTAATTTTTTAAATATTTTTGCGTCTACGTTCATGAGAGAAATTGCTCTAAAGTTCTCTTTCTTTGTTGGGTCTTTGTGTGGTTTAGGTATCAGGGTGATTGTTGTTCAATGAAATCAAATCAAAGGCCCAGAAATAAACCAACATATCTATGGGCATTTAATTTTTGACAAAGAAGCCAAAACTGTACAATGGAAAATGGACATCATCTTCAGCAAATGGTGCTGGTCTAACTGGATGTCAACATGTAAAAGAATGAAAATTGAGCCATACTATTCACCTTGCACAAAACTTAAGTCCAAGTGGATCAAAGACTTGAACATAAAACCCTACATACTCAATCTAATGGAAGAGAAAATGAGGAGAAGCCTCGAACTCATTGGCACAGGTGACAGCTTCCTGAACTGAACACCAATAGCTCTGTCTCTAAGACCAACAATTAATAAATGGGACCTCATGAAACTGGAAAGCTTCTGTAAGGCAAAAGACACTGTCATTCGAACAAAACAGCAACTTACAGATTGCAAAAATATCTTCACCACCCCACATCCAATAGAGGGTTAATATCCATAATTTATAAAGAACTCAAGAAATTAAACTCCAAGAAACCAAATAATCCCATCAAAACTGGGAAACAGAGCTAAACAAAGAATTTATAAAGGAGGAATCTCTAATGGCCAAGACACACTTGAGAAAATGACATGCTGGCGAGGCTGTGGAGAAAGGGGAATGCTCCTCCATTATTGGTGGGATAGGAAGCTCTTAAAACTCTTATGACTGTTGAACTGAGGGGGGCTGATATGTAGAAACAACCCACTCCAGAGGAGTAGTACAGGTGGGAGAGGGGGGGGGAGAGAGGGGGAGGGGGGGACTGGGAGAGTTGGAGAGAAGGGACTGTGATGGAGATGTAACTTGAAGTAATAAATTTAAAAAAAATAATTTTCTATACTATAACCAGCATCAGTAATTCCAAAAACAAAGAGAACTACTGGCTCTGGATTCCAGTTTGAAACTTGTGGGGAAGGAATGCGGCACAAGTAGCTGGAACTGATGAAAGATCAGAGGCTAAGGGGAATGTGGTTGATTGTGACTGATTTATCCAACTTCCATCATCATCACAATTCTTGTGAATACATGGGGAAGTGCTGACATACAGAGACCAATAGGGTCACCTGTGCAGACAAATTAGCAACAGTGATTGCCTGGAACTTTTGATCTCTTTCTGGCAAAAAAGCCATGTTCTCCCTGTCAGTATCCATGAACATCTAATGATAGATATTGAGAAATGATTTTAGATACATTTATGATATTGGGTAGAGAAGCACCATACTGAAAAATCACATATTAAACAGAATGCTGAAATCTAACCCCTGACTTAAAATATATTTATCTATGTATGCATATATATAGAGAGATAGATAGATAGATAGATAGATAGATAGATAGATAGATAGATAGACAGATTATGTGCATATCTAGTGCTCACAGAGGCCATAAGTGGGCATGGGAACTCCTGAGACTGAAGTTACAGACAGTTGTGAGCAACTGGGAGAGTACTAGGAGTCAAACCTGTGTCTTCTGGAAGAACAGCTAGTATTCTTAACTGCTGAGCCATCTTTCCAGTCCCCGTAGAGTTACCTTCTATCCATTCAGAGTTAATCTTATATAAAAGCTTAATAATTCAGATGATAGCATATATGATAATTTCTCAATGTTAGAAGAGAATGCATTTGCATGTTTCAAAAAGGGGTTTTATTATCTGAAGTTTGACTAAAAATCAGATTTGTCTGTAGGAAAGAACAAAATTAACACACTTCTTGCCTAACTCTGGCCCATTTATTGGCAAGACTGTAGACAGTGATTGGAAGGCCTGTCTTCCCATAAGTATAAACTCCTATTAGTTAAAATTAAATTTAGGTTGTTAAACAGAACAAAGGTGTCACCTTTCTCTTTTTACTTTTCTGCATATGCCTTGAAATCAACATATTTTATTTTCTGTTCAAAACTATTCACTCAGAAGAGATATGTGGTGCCCCACACACTTGGGCTCTCATGGGCTGCTATTGGATTGGCTCAGTAGACTGCAACTCCTGGCAGCAGCAGCAGCATTCCAGAAATGAGGGCCAGCCAGAATGGCATCAAGGACCGGATGGCACTGTTAGAGTGTTGGAATAACCCTTGACAAACCCAGTCTGTGTGTTAATACATCTGGTACTTAGGATGGAGATATTATGCAGAAAGAATATGAAATGGAGGAAGGGATAGGAGGGACTAAAATAAAGACAGAAAGATGGAGAAGAAAGAAGAAAAGAAAAGAACCAAAGGAAGAGAAAGGAAAGAAAAGAGAGAAGGAAGAAGAAAGCAAGGAACAGGAAAAGGGAGAGAGAAAGTGAGGAAGTGAGGGAGGGAGGGAGGGAGGGAGGGAGGGAAGGAAGGAAGGAAGGAAGGAAGGAAGGAAGGAAGGAAGGAAGGAAGGAAAGAAAGAAGGAAGGAAGGAAAAAAGGAAGGAAGGAAAGGAAAGGAAAACAACTGATAAGGATTAGATTCCACAAGGCCAGGACAATATTTACTTGGAGAAGAGAGATGACTTCTCATGCTTTTTAAATGTTTATTTATTACTTCATGTTACATCTCCAACACAGTGCCCTCTTTCTAACCCTCCCAGTTCTGCCCTCCCACTCTCTATCCCCTATCCCTTCCATCACACTCCTCTGGAGTGCAGTGTCCCTACATAACAGTCTCTGCCCCAGTTCAGCAGTCATATGAGGGCCAAGAGCCTCCTCATACACTGGGGGCCTAAAAGGCAGCACTCTAGGGCAAAGTGTCTCACTGACAGGCAACAAAGTCTATGTTCACGTTCCCTTTGGTGTGTTGGTTGTAGTATAGTTGTCCTGTACTATCTGGCTAAAATCCAATTATAAGTGAATAGATGTCGTGTGCATCCTTCTGAATCTGGGTTAGCTTATTCAGGATTAGCTTCTCTAGTTCCATCCATTTGGCTGTGAATTGCATGATTTTGTTGTTTCTGAGGGCTGAGTAGTATTCCATTGTGTAGATGTACCACAGATTTTTTTAATTCTTTCTTCAGTTGAGGGACATCTGGGTTGTTTCCAGTTTCTAGCTATTACAAATAAGGCTGCTATGAACATAGATGAAGAAACATCCTTGTCGTTTGGTAAGGAATCATTTGGATGTATACCAAGAAGTTGTATGGATGGGTCTTGAGGTAGACCTATTTCAAGTTTTCTAAGATATCACCAGACTGATTTCTCATGCTTTTAATTAAAGCTAATGGGGGAGGTTGTTTTTGCTGCTGGCTCCTATCTCCTCCCAGCAGTGGCATATCTCTTCACAAATCTTTAGCATGTTTTCCTTTTACTCCCCAACCTTGCAGATTGGAACATAGCTGTGCCATAGCTTTGCCTGGTTTTCTAACACTCAGTCATGCTGCTCCTAAAAGTGTTATGTAGCATATAATTGCATTTTAAATGAAAGTGAATTTAATTTTGATTTGGATATATTTTTTAACATTCTTGGATGTGATTGATGGAATTCCAGGAGGCTTTAAAGCAGAGTTGTCACAAACTGAGCAGAAGATATAAAAAGTGTTGCTGGGCACAATTATCTTGCCATAGTATAAAGGCACCTCTCTGCTTCTGCCACAAAGGAGGCGGGGGGATGGGGAGGCCGATTTGACTAATGCATATCAAATACTAGTTCCTTCTGTAGCATCACAACTGATATTGTAATTTACCTACACTTGGAGATTCCAATGAGAAGAATCTATTATAAGATGCCACATAATGCCAGGCGTGGTGGCGTGCGCCTTTAATCCCAGCACTCGGGAGGCAGAGGCAGGTGGATCTCTGTGAATTCAAGGCCAGCCTGGTCTACAGAGTGAGACAAAGAGAGCCATGGATACATAGAGAAACCACGTCTCAAAAAACAAAACAAAAAAGATGCCACATAACAATGTATCCTTAGCACAGCTCTCAGGCTTTCTCTGTTACTCACACAACACAAATTCGCTCACATTGTTACATTTTGCCATAATACTAAAGTATCCACATCACATTCAGATAGTACCAAAAGCTATGTGTGGTCCTTCATACCTGTAATACCAGCAAAGGAGGATCACCACAAGTACAAGACCAGCCTGAACTACATAAGAGTTCAAGGGCAGACTGGGCTATACAGTGGTACCTTGTCTCAAAAAGGTAAAACAAAACAAAACAATAAAACAAAATAAAACCAGAAGAAGAGGTCCTCTAATACAGATTTAAATATAGAGCTTTATGACAGGAAAACAGTAAAGTTTAGAGCAAGGAAAGGAGGCAGTGACACTTGAGAAGAGGGACAGTAGAAATGGCAGGGGTGAGGCAAAGATTTTATATATATATAATTTATATATCATGTATACACACATATATATCATATAAATACATACATTATCATATATACACACACATTTTATATATATATTAAAATTTCACAGTAAAACATAAAATTAAGAAGGGAAGCTCTCTGCATAGCTTAATGGGTTGCACACAGCAACACATCCATATTCACACATGCACATACACACCTGCAATGAATGCTAATCAACTACAGAAAGTCCACTGTTTGGTGATCTGACACATAATCTCTTCCTGCTCTTCCACTGACACCCTGGAGAGTAATTTGTGAATGTGATGAAGGAAATTGTGTTTTACAGTACCCAGCTACTGGGAAAATATCTTCTTTTGAAAATGTGTCTTGCCTTCAGAAAGACTGATCTTTTGCCAGACATGCAACCAAATTAATAATATACCTTGAGGCCATTTTAAAACATGTCAGTCTGCTGTCCTATTGTGTGCTCAACCTGTTCAAGTTTAACCTTCCTTTAAAAGAACAATGCAACCAAACTTACTATGCCTTGGATTCCCCATAGTGCATAGACAACTTAAATTATTTGCCTTTTTATACCCCTGACCCAGAATAAAGTGTATGTGTGTGTGCATGTGTACATACATGTGTGTGCATGTGTACATACATGTGTGTGCATGTGTGTGTGTGTGTGTGTGCGCGCGCGCACGCTGTGGTTATCATTCGATGAAAACAGCCAACAAGGGGAAAAATAAATAAAACATTAATAATAAATATCCCCCAAATGATTGAAAGCAACATGCAGATATAGATTGATAGCAACTATCTGCAGTTTTGGATATGATTCTGAGTCAGTAAAGTAAATTCTTCCCTTGTAAAACTTTTAAAAGATTTCTGTAAAATATTCCTTATCTCTTTTCTATAACATGTTTTCTGGACTGTTCAATATAAACTGAGTAAAACACTTTGTTGGGGTCAGGCACATCACACAGGCACAATAGACAGATCACGGACATCAGAAGCAAATGAAAGGCCAGTGACCACAGATGGAAGATGCAGAGAGAACTCAAGTTTGGACTCACTCTTGGTTGAAATTTCTCCAAAAAGAAGTCTAATTTTTCATTTCTTGCTACAACATTCACACAGGTGGGTACCTCATGTGAGAAAAAAATGTTCTCTTTTTTATGTTTATTTATTACTTCAAGTTACATCTCCATCACAGTGCCCTTTTTCTACCCCTCCTGGTCCCACCTTCCCATCGTCTGCCCCTCTTTCCCCTATCCTATTCCTCCAGAGTGGGATGTCCCTACATATCACTTTCCCAACCAGTTCAGCAGTTATATGAGGGATAAGAGCTTCCTCATGTACTGGGGGCCTACATGGCAGCACCACTAGGGCAAAGTGTCCCACTAACAGGTAACAAAGACTATGTTCCTGTTCCTTTTGCTGTGTTGGCTGTAGGATAGTTATCCTGTACTACATGGCTAAAATCCAGTTATAAGTGAATAGATGCCATGTGCATCTTTCTGGATCTGGGTTAGCTCACTCAGGATGAGCTTTTCTAGTTCCATCCATTTGGCTGTAAATTGCATGATTTCTTTGTTTCTGATAGCTGAGTAGAGTGTAAATGTACCACATTTCTTTTATCCATTCATCAGTTGAGGGGCATCTGAGTTGTTTCTAGTTTCTAGCGATTACAAATGAGGCTGCTATGAACATAGATGAGGAGATGTCCTTGTGGTTTGGTGAGGAATCATTTGGATGTATACCAAGAAGTGGTATGGCTGGGTCTCCAGGTAGGACTATTCCAAGTTTCTAAGTTATCACCAGACTGATTTCCATAGTGGTTGCACAAGTTTGCACTCCTACCAGCAATGGAGGAGGGTTCCCCTTTCTCTACAACCTTGCCATCATGTGCTGTCATTTGAGTTGTTGAACTTAGCCATTTTGACAGGTGTGAGATGGAATATCAGAGTCGTCTTGAGTTGCATTTCTCTGATGATTAAGGATGTTGAACATTTCTTCAGGTGTCTCTCGGCCTCCTTTTTGAATTCTTGGTTCAGCTCTGTTCCCCATTTTTTGATTGGATTATTTGGTTTCTTGGCATTTAATTTCTTGAGTTCTTTGTAAATTATGGATATTAGCCCTCTGTCAAAAGTTGCTCTCTTTTGTTCCTTGATGTTCTATGCACACTAAGAACTAGAACAGGAATGTATGTTAGCCACCAATGCAGTGGTTCTCAATCTGTGGGTGGTAACGCCTTTGAATAGTGAAATGACCCTTTTACGAGGGTCATATATCAGATAGTCACATTACCATTCATAACAGCAGTAAAATTATAGTTATGAAGTAGCCACGAAGATAATTTTATGGTAAGGGGTTATCACAACATGAGGAAATGCATTAAATGGTCACAGCATTAGCAAGGTAGAGAACCAATGACCTATTGGATTATACAGAAAGGAAAATCAAGATAGCCCATTGGCATAGGTGATTTAATTCACCAACTACTTTAACTCCACCTATACTTTAAAAACACTTTTAAGAATTCTGGAGAGACAAAATGAATACAGTCCAAATCCCACCTTTGGGAAGTTGCCTTGCCTTGATTACAGTGTCCATGGCTGTCTGCCTCCATTTCCAAATCTCCCCCAGATTTCTGTTCTCTCCATCAGACTCTGAAGCTGTGCTCTGCTTTCCACAGAAGACTCAGAAGAGCCTCGCTTCTTCCTGTGAAGCCCCCAGCCTCCAGGAGCACACTTCTATGTGCCTCAGTCTTCTCACTGAGAAACTGCACTATGATTGCTCACTCACTTCCCTGACCTCTGTACCTCCAGGTCCTGAGCTATGCCAGGTAGAATGAAAACTGTTAGAAGAAATAAAATTTAAGTAGTATCAGTGGGGACATGTTAAGAGCCAGCATTTTTAAAAGTAAGACTGTATCAAAGTGTTCCAGAAGGTGTTTCATTCAAAAATAACTCCCCAAATATGTGGGATTGTTATAAAGTCTCCATTTGAATTTTAGATAAAAAATGAACAATGTTTAGTATGCTTCATATATTGCATAAGACATACCAAAAATGAAAAAAAAAATTGTTGAACTTAAATTTTAAATTAGTTTGGCACCTTGTATTTTTATTTGTTAAATCTATTTTTATTCGTTGACCCTCTAAATATATCATTTTAAGAGTTCATTGGATTAAACATACCTAATATTTGAATTAAAAACACATACTTTGGCAGTGACCAACAGCTCTCTAATTAGACTTAAGACCCACTCAACAACAAGGAAATCATGCCTGGTTCTGGAAACCTAGCCAAGCTAGCCAGAGCTAATGAAGTCATGGATATTGGAAGAGAACCTACAACTACCACTTTACTAAACTAGCGTAACCCTAAGTATAATCTATAACCATTGTTCTTTATCCCCACAATTAAGTGTAATCCTCACCACTCATCAAGGAAGCTTTCTTGTGCAATACATTAAGACCATTACAAACACCCACAACCAATCAAAATGCAGAATTGTGGAGTCCAGTCTCAACTGATATATCAATAAGCCAAGTCCCACGCCTATGTCCCAGGGAACCTTGTGGAATGATTGTAAGAGAAGAGGATAGGGAGATTGCTGCGAGACTATTTACCCTGGTAATGTGAAAAGCTACCCCCATAAACTCTCACCAATATGACTGCCTAAACATGCAATAAACTAGGACAATAGCAATAGACATACCAACAAGAATAGATGAAAACTCAAAATGTATCAACCCTACTACCGGCAACTAAGGAATGCTAAGTGTTAGAGAAATAGTTCCCCACCCCCCGGAAGTCATCCCTGAAAGCATATACATACAAGCAACATTTTAAGACAGACCAGGTTGTATTTGTATACTAAGAAATATGTGAACACAAGCATGTATGTATGTATGTATGTATATATGTATGTATGTATGTAGGTAGAAACAATCAATGAAAAAAGAAACCATGAATTTGAAAGAGAGCAAGGAGGAGTATATGGGAAGCTTTGGAGCAAGGAAAGGGAATGGGGAACTGACATAATTGTATTACAATCTCAAAATATAAAAAATAAAAATTAAAAATAAACCAAAAATAAATACTCCCTAAGAGCGTCACATCTTCATCTTGACTTTTACAGATTATAGTATTTTATGTGCATGGATGTTTTACCTGTATGTATGTGTGTGCACAACATGCATGCCTGGTGCCTTTGAAGGCCAGAAGACTGTAACAAATCTCTTGGAATTGGAGTTTTCTATTGTTGTGAGCTATCATGTGGTACTAGAAGACCATCCAGTGCTCTTAACCACTGAGCAATCTCTCCAATTCCCATTTTTATTATTCTAAAGACTATTTAATAGCTAGAAAGAGAGTGGAAGAATTTAAGTTGTATACCTTAAAGCATTTGCATCTTTCATTTTAAGTAAAGTTTTATAGAATTGAGGAGTAGTAACATCATACAAGAAGGGAAAATGGGCCACGAAAAGTTGTTTGAGATGGTCCTGGTTTATGTCTATGATCTCTGGGTCATTAGGAATAACACTATTGTCAGTCTAAGAATGAGCCGGGATTGAGTGATCATCTCACTCCTAAAACACTGAAGAACTCATTGGATAGGATAAATAGTTATGTATCATGGAAATATTCAAAGGAGTATACAAGTGCCTATACTCTTAATACCCACACTAATGACCACCATCTCTGTGCACAAGCTCTCACGCGTGTGTTAAACAATGTATGTTAACCAATGCTTCTCTCTGCTATTTGAGAACGAGAAACTGGGCCAATAGAACAATATGGTAGAAAATGTAGAGTTGTTGCATCCCAGAAGCAACCAACTCAGTGTTAAGAGATTTCTTTTTTGTTGTTGTTGTTTTGTTTTGTTTTTTCGAGACAGGGTTTCTCTGTGTAGCCCTGGTTGTCCTGGACTCACTTTGTAGACCAGGCTGGCCTCAAACTCGCAAAGATCCACTTGCCTCTGCCTCCCAAGTGCTGGGATTAAAGGCGTGCGCCACCACCACCCGGCAAGAGGTTTCAAAAGCACAGAGAATATTCCTTACAATGAGAGTCATACTTTAACACTACAGTATTATTCTTTTCCTCCTCAGTCTCTGTAGAAGCTTCTAACCTAGACACTGTGGGCACAGCCAGGATACCTTACATTTTAAGTAAAGCAGACTTCAATACAAATGAGTATCAAGCATCTTTTAGCCCCATCTACACATATGAGGGCTGCTTGTAAGGTATAGATGTTTAGAAGATGAACCACATGGGAGTCTTGTGTGTGAATCCAGGTCTGGTGGACTTTTCAAAAATGCTTTGTTGGACCACAGAGAAAAAAAGAATGGATGTGCCAGTAGGAAGCACCTTATCCAGGAAACAGCCAAGCCATGTGCTAACTACTTTTCAAGCACTGTATCACTTAACCATTCCACAGAGAGGAGGCACATTCATTCTAAACCTTACAAATAGCCCTTATATGTGTAGATGGGATAAAAAGATGCTTGATATTCCTTTGCACTGAAGTTCCAAGATGCATCTCCAACAGAAGAGCTCAGATCTAGAGTAGCTCTGTAGTCAGAGGCTGAATATACCCCCTGGATCTTATATATATATTATTATATATATATAATTTATTTGAATTGCAAATACTTCGATAATGTCTTGCACATGGGCCTGGCATAGGTTGGGGGGCAGCATGAATGGTTGAGAAAATTACTTGACTCACTAACTTCATATAGATTAGAAGGGACTAGAAACTTTGGTAACAGAAGAGAAGGAGGACAGAAAAAAATTCTTCATGCACTGAATTCATACATTCATCATGCAAGCCTCTCTCAAGTTTGACCAGCCCCTTGGAACCCAGACCTATTGTCATCAGATACCATGATATGTAGCCCGCTACACCTTAATTCAGGAACGTTCACTTTAATGTACATAGCATTGCTAGATCTGATCTCGCCAAAAACTATTTGGCGATTTGGGTCAAAACAAAGATGGATACCCTGTGATATCCTCCTCCATATATCTATAATCATAGTCTGAATAAATTGGGTGTCAATGTGCCTGTGTTCTGGCAAGGGTCTTATGAGGATATATCTTATGTGCTTGAGAACTGGCAGAGTCAGTTTGAAAAGTTGAGTGTCAGGAGGATAATGACAGAGCCCGAAATTTACCACAGTTAATCTGTCTGGAAAGCCCACACACATACCCTAACTATGGCTAATTCTCAAGTAATAATGCTGTAGAAAAAGGAAAACAGTCAAATTTATCTGCTGCCCTAATTTAATCATGCTGAATTGCACAGTATGAGATAGAACCAATAGGTTATGAAAAATCTTTGTGTAAAACAAACAATGGAAGGAAGAAAAATTTAGGGAAAAGTTTACCAAACATCAAGAATCAGAAATGGAGCAGAAGGCCTAGTATGCAAAAAATTCTGGGTTCCATTCTCAACATTACATAAGTCACATAGAATGGTACACACCTATACTATCAGCACTCAGGAGATGAAAGTAAGATCAGTTCAGGAATCCAAGGTCTTCATCAAGAACATAAAGAGTTTAAGGCTAGCCTGGGCTAGAGACACAGAAAGAAAGGGAAGGGGGGGGGAAGAAACAGAAGGACTTGCAAGGCACACGGTCAATGAGAGACAAATGACTTATTCAAAGAGGGGTTCCTAGAATCAGCCACAAAAGAAAAAGTCTACAAAAAAATGGATTTTGTGATCAAGCTCACAGTGGCAAAATTGTGATGTGCAGAGATTGTTTTTCTCTGTGACATTTTCCCATTCAAGTCAGGGGAGTGATAAGCATTTGTGTTTCAGCTCAGGGATAAAGGGAGGCCAATGAATTCTACCAAAAAAAATGGTTTCTTGGTGTCTGGCAGGAGAGCAGGGTCAGAAAGACAGAAGCACAGAGCAAATGCAGGAAATGAAGGATGGAGTGAGTGCTAATAGAGAGGTTAGCATGGGCAATTTTGGCACAGGAGTGAAGAGGAAAAGTTTAGGGAAAGAGAAAGTAGAACCAAAGCGTTTTCAAGATGAGTGAAACCTATTTAGGATAGAAGCCTGGGAGAAAAGTCAGTGGAGAGAGGAAGAGCGGAGGTGAGGCTGAGGAAAATATTGCTGGAAAAGAAGGTAGGTGAAGGGATAAAGAACTCTGCAGGAAGATGAAACTGGAAGGAGTAATCATGGAGCTTAGTTAAGAGGTAGCAAGAGGAGGGATTTTAAAGGAACAAAAAAGAAGCATGGGATGAGTAAGAAAGGAACACATCAGGAGCATATATTGAGAGCCAAGGAGTGTGCTGATCCTTTCAAAGCCAGTATTCCATTTCATGTACATAACAACTTATGTTATAAGTATATTTCTCTTTGAAAAAAAACAACATAAGTATATTTCTCTTTGAAAAAAGACAACATTGTGGTACAGGCAAATCAAGGGCCCTTGGTAGGTCCTGAATAAAAAGGCAAATGTTC
>CAJQZJ010000705.1:2153407-2164598 GCA_907164525.1 Lophiomys imhausi | reverse complement strand
ACACACACACACACACACACACACACACACACACACACACGGCATAAAATTATTCATAAAAAATGAGAATAAGAAACCATTCTTAATGGAAGTCAAGCTCTCTTGAATCTTGGTATCCCCTCAACTATCAGACAACCTGCAGTTAATTACAATTACATTTAATTTATTCTAGGAGCATCAGTTAGAGTTTCCAGAACAGTACCTGTCAATGTTTCTGAGGTCCACACCTGTCCCTCCCATGGCTGAACATCTGTGTGGCGATCCCTAGCTGCATGATGTTGGAGCTTCTACTTCTTTTGTTGATACCACTCTGCCAGGTACCACAACTCTCAGAACCACCACTGAACTCTTTTAAATGTTATGCATGCTCACCAATCATCAGTGTGTCACGGCTACTATCTTTATGTGTATATGTGCATGCACATGTATGTGCAGGCACATTTGTAGAGACCAGAGGTTGATATATGGTGTGTTCTTGAGCTATTCTCTACCTTAGGTTTTGCTGTTGTTTGTTTTTTAAGATGGAGTCTCTCATTGAATGTGGAGCATACCAAGTAGGCTAGGCTGACTGGTCAGCAACCACCTGTAATCTATCTCTACCTCCCTAGCACTGAGATTGCAGGTACATTATGCTAGGCCCAGCTTTTTATGTGGGAGATAGGCTTGTGTTGTTAGCATTTTACTAACTGAGACATCTCTCTAGACTGTCTTTCCCTCTGATGTTACAGTGTATCATATACTATATCAAAAGCAACATTTCTTCATGTATGCTCCTAGCTTCTAGATGTAAATACAGTCTTTAGGTATTATGATCAAGAAGACAATTCTCCATGGCCAGCTTGTATTTCTATACATTCTTTGAAAAAAATCCCTGTGTATCCTGGACTAATTTTTTCAATGATGTTTCATTATAAATAGTTAAAATGGAGTGCTTCCTCGAAGAGAAGCAGGCAGGTCTGTTTACAGTCCAAGAAGACAGAAATAATTCCTCTCTAGGGGGTCAAGGCTAGATGTGATTACTGTCCATTATAATCTCAGGGCTCCTTTCCTGTAATGATAACCACTATACATCAATTTCCATCTGGGTCTCTTCATATTGCCCTGGAGAAACTGGGGTTCAAAAAATTTACACAGATGTTATTCCAAGTGCTTTTCTGTGATCACTGGGCTTTATTTTGTCTCTGACTTGGGTGTCATGTTTTCTACCAAAATCCTTGTGTGTGTGATAAACATCCTTGCCAGTTTGCAAGTGGGTCTTGTACCATCCCTCCACCTGATTTAACAACGCCTTTAATCCCAGCATTCTCAGGAGGCAGAAACAAGAAAATCTCTGTGAGTTCAAGGCCAGTCCTGGCTCCATAGTGAGCTCTAGGCTGGCCAAGGCAACATAGTGAGACCCTATCTCAAAAGAAAATCCCACTACCAAGCTTCTTGTAATAAAAATGTGAAAATAAAGCAAAACAAACAAACAAGTGTGTGTGTGTGTGTGTGTGTGTGTGTGTGTGTGTGTGTGTGTGTGTTTTAGAACTTGGGTTCTTAGTTCTTTTTACCAGGCACAGAAATTTTCATTTAATATCTACAAAAAGCCAGTAGATATTTACCTGTCTTGGAAGTTAGGAAGGCTGAGTACTGCAGTACATTGGATCCCCCCATCTCACATGTTTTGACCTGCAATGGTGCACATGAGTAGGGTTCAAGCATGCTTCATTCTTATTGTCTTTGTCAATTACGTTGTTCCTTATTGACAGCTGCTCAATGGAGCACATCTGTGAAATGCTGTGAACTGCTACTAAAAAAATAAAAATAAAAACATTTCAAAAGAGAATGAGACTTTTCCTTGTCCAAATTCCTTCAGGTTCAATCTGCTCCAGAACATCCTATCCTTGATAATGCTCTATCTGTATGTAAAAGAATTGGACTTCTATCTTCAAACAAAAAATACTCCTACCTAGTTCTATTTGATGTCTGTATTTTTTTTGTTATTATTGTTGTTCCATTTTGAATCAACGAACCACAAGGGAAATCACAAAGGAGGAGGGTGGGAAGGTTTTTGCATTATGTTTGAGTGACACTGCATTCTTAGAGCACTCAGAACCCTTAGAGAGAGGGCTATTGATTAAGTACTAGCTGCACTCTGTTATGTAAAACACCATGAGAATAGCCATCCATCTTTCTCTGGTTTTGGTTAAACAATGTTGGGGCAATTTATTATCAATGGTGAAGCTGATCTGCCCTTATCTCATTTTCTATAATCTCTCCTTCTACTTCCTCTTCCCTTGGGTACATTAGGGATCACTTATACACACAAACTTGCAGCTAATAAAAAAGATTTATGTGCATGGAAGATTTTATTCCTTCCATCAAATGTTTACTTAAGGCAGCCTTATTGCATAAAATAAAATCCTTACTTGGTGCACAGTAGATTTATCTTTTTTAAAACTCACTTTTTATCTTTTCATATTTCAAATCTTAGTCTGTCTTAGGGATTTTATTTTGCAGAACAGTTCTGACTTAGCATATTGCCTTCTTTATATAAAGGATGCTTAAGAAAGGAAAAGTATTTGATTATTACTGTCAGAAGCTTAGAAGCTGGCAGAGCAGCTTCTAAAAAATAGAAGGGAAAGTGGTTCATTCAAACACTGACTTTGGTATAACAAGCCCTAAAGAAATTCAAAATGGACTTTCCCAAACTTGCACATGATTGGAAAACAAAGATAATAGACAAATGAAGCCCATAAAAATAAGTTAATCTTTTATCCCAGTAATATGTTATATAGGTATTTATTGCAGAAAATATTTCAAAGTAAGAAAAACTGGCATTTCATCAACAATGCAGCAAGATAGCAAGACTATACTTAAGGGCATAAAAGTAGAGAAAAACTAAGTAGCTCACAAGAGGAATGTGTAGATTTTCTGTTTACTAAGAGACAATCGTAGATAAAGATGAGAGGACATACCAAAGAAGACTGTAAGGAAAATAAATGGGTTACAGTCCTCAGCTCCAATCTCTAGCAGAGCAAAACTCTTTTAGCAGAAAAACTAACCATAAGAAAGGAAAAACATTTCCAGATGATTCCTCCCCTTCTTCCTTCTTTTCTAAATTCTCAAAACACCCAGGTTCCACTTTCAAGGCTTACCTTTATAATCTGCACTTCTTTGGAGTCTATAGCAATTTGATGCAACATACGATTCTCAACTTAGAGTGACTCCACCTGCCTGGTAATTCTTGGTAAAAATCTGTAGTTGTGACAGGATGTGTGCTGCTGGCACTTACTAGGCCAAGAATAAAGTTAAATATCCCACAATACACAGGATAGCCCACACTAACTAAAGCAATCCAAAATGTCAATAGTGCAGAGGTGGAGTATAATTATAATGTTATAATATAATATATTATATAATATTATATACATAATTTTATATATATAATTACATATATAATATTATATATAACTATATCTTATATATAATTATAATTGTAGGGCTATAATATTATATAGCCCTATAATAAATTTTTATAATTACATCATATTTTGGAGTATTTTGAAAAAGAAATAAACATAGGCAACATATTTGAAAAGATTCCTATGGTCAGTAATTAAAAAGAAAATATAAATTAAATCACAGGAATATATTGCTAAATGTGTGCTGTAACAACAAGCATCAAAAGGACACATGACAACAACTGTTGCTCAGGATATACAGGGACTGGAAGTCTTCTACAGAGGTGATAAAATGAAATGGATGGAGCCAAGGTAGAAAAGAGTTTTGCATGTCTTAAAAAATATTAATCCATTAAAAAATATGACTGAACATTTCTACATAAATCATTTGTCTAAGAGATAAAATAATGTACATTTACACATGCAATACTAATTATTCATAATTGCTAATCCCTATAAATAATCCATATGTCCAATATATAAATAAATGAGTAGGAGAAAACCTAAAATGTGCTATACTTTTATGAAACAGGCCAATTAAAAGAATATTGTATTCTGAATGAAAAAAAAAGTTCCCACAGGATCAAGTTTTTGAACACATGGTCCCCAGTTGGCATCTCTTTTGAGAAGGCTGGACTTTCAGGGTTTTGGAACTTTGTTAGAGGGAGTATATCACTGAGAGAGGGCTTTGAGATACTATAGCCTTGTCCTGCTTTCTGCCTACTCTTTCTGTTTCCCATAAGAGGAAGAAATGTGACCAACCAGCTTCACACTTGTGCTGCCCTTGCAATTATGGAACTGTATGCTAAAACAAATTGTCTTTCTTAAGTTGCTTTTGACCATGATATTTTATCACAACAAGAAGGGGATAACTAATACAAAACAACACATTACTAACAGGTTAAATGATATTAAAACATTATAACACTAAAAACAAATACATGTTGAGTGGAATGTCTCATGCTTTTAATTCCAGAACTAAAGAGGCTGAGGCAGAAGGATTACTACAATCTCCAGGACATTACATAGTGAATTCCAGCCCAGGTGAGACTCTGTATTAAACAAAACAAACAAAACAAAACAAAAAACAGAACTAACATTACTAAGGGAAAGAAGCTAAAATATCGTATTATACCTATAAGAAATTTCTAGACAGAATACAGTTATAGAGACAGAAAGTATATCAATGAGTGGTTGGTTCTGGGTATAAAAGTGTATACATACTGAAAAGAAGTACATTAAAACCATTTTAAGGGGATGCAAGTCATTAGAATTAGAAGAACTTATAAATATAGGGCCTTGTTTCCAAAAGAGTATCAACAAAAAATAGACAACCACTAATCTCACATATCAAAGAAACGTGATGTTGTGATCTGAAGAAAGAAATATGTTGGGCATATTTATATCTAGAACCCACAAAGGTAAATGCTTATTTTCCAAATAGTTATTGCATTCAGCAAATGTCTGAAAATGAAATAAACCTGGAAAGTCATATTTCTATGTTGCTCTGAATTAGTGATTATCCAAAACTCTGTAGAACAGCATTCTGTAGAACAAAAGGGGAAAAGTCTTCAAAGAATCACTAATATAAATATAAATGTCTGTCAGAGAAACAGGACCAAAAGCCTGAAGACTGATGCTGGAATGTATGGAGAGAAAATGGGAACTGTCCAGGTAGTCACTGGTTTGTCATTTCTTAGTATTGGAAGCTGCAGGCCCTGCACTTCCTATACAATCAGATATATTTATCCTTCTCAGCTCTCTGAGGTGCTTGAAGAATAGACAGCTTGAGTCTCATAGCTAAATTTTGAGTTGTTTAGGAATCAAGAGTGTGTTCTAGATCTAAGAAGATGGTTATAATAGTGATGCAAGTTAGTATGAAAACTAAGTCAGTTATAGAACTTTAAACTCATGAAGATGGTTAGAAGGTAGAAGGTTAAAGTCAGGGGCCAAATATGTATGAACTGGACATTGGGAAGGTACACCGGGCCATTTAACACTCATAAATGTGGCATATTTAATTCTGCTGTTTTGTATAGAATTTACTGTTATAAGAGAAAGAACCATTTGTTGGAATGAAAAGAGAAGCTGTTGGGGGGGGAAGAGGGTGGAAGGGTGGGACAAGAAGGGGGAATAGGGAAGGGTTTGTGACTGAGATGTAACTTGAAAAAAAATAAAGTACTTATTAAAAAATAAATAAATAAATAAATAAATACAAATCTATTTGGGTGTAAGCTTCATTTCTACATATTAAATAATTATGCAAATTAAACCACAGTGAGCTACCAGTTAAGACCCACAAAAAAGAATGTAATTTTTATTTCATTATTTGGTCCATAAGATCTCTGAGGTCTTTATCACTGAGAACAATGCGCTAGAGAATTATATCTATATGTTCAACATAAAGTTTTCTTTCCATCCTGGGTGGGTGAGGACACGAAAATGCCCATGAGATAGTTCATCATGTAAACACACTTGCTGCCAGACTGCTGGACCCACTAATAAGAGAGAACTGACCCCAAGTTGTCCTCTTATGCCATGGTACTTGCTCTGTCTCTGTCCCTCCCTGTGTCTCTGCCCCTCTCTGCTCTGCCCTTCTCTGTTCCTCTGTCTGTCTCTGTCTCTGTCTCTCTTCACACATACAAATTTAATAAACTAAAATGTCATAAAAAATTTAATGAAGTAGGACTTCAGGCAACTAAAAAGGTTCTGAACAGCTAATTAGACAATCAGACAGGTGAAGAGGAAACCCATAGAATGGGGAAGAAAATTTTTCTATCCATATATCTGACAGAGGATCAATGTCCAAAATATATAAAGTATACATACATACACATATACATACCTACATACATACACATAACAAAACACACACACATACACACACCAAAAACAAACAAACAGAAAAATACCTTAACCCATTCAAAAAATTGGCCTGTGACCCTAAACAAAAGGGGTGTCAAAAGAAGAGGAATTTGTCTAAAAATATATCTCAAAAACTGTTCAGCATTCCTAAAATCTTAGGAAATGCAAATCAAAACAATCTTACTTCAGTCAGATTGGCAAAGATCTATAAAACAACTTACAGAAAATGCTGTAACAGCTCTAGAAGATGGGAAATCCTCATTCACTATTCTTGAGTTTATAAACTGGTCCAGCCATTGAGAAAATCTGAGTGAAGAATTCTCAAATGTCTAAACATAAATTTACCATATGATCTAGCTATACTAGTCCTTGGCATGTACCCAAAGGATTCAATGTCCTACTCCACAGATATTTGCTCAGCCATGTTCATTGCTGTTCTATTCACAGAATCTAGGACATGGAAACAAGTTAATGCTCTTCAATTGACGAATGGATAATGGAATGAATACTATTCAGGTATAAGAAAAATGAAATCATGAACTTTTTAGGTAAATGGATAGAACTAGAAAAGATCATATTGAGTTAGGTAACCCAGATCTACAATGACTAACATCAAATGTTCTCTTTCATCTCAGGCTCCTAGCTCCAAATCTTCATATGTGAGTATACATCCTGGAGCAACTACAGAAAACAGGAAAGTAAAAAGGGACCTTTGCCAGGGATGGGGGTGGGAGAGCAATAGGGAAATGAATAGCAGGGTACAAGTGATCTAATAAGAAAAATGGGGAAATTGAGGAGGTTCTAATTAGGGAGGAAGGAGCTAAATATAAAAGAAAGAAGAAAGAAGGCAAAATAACAGTAAGAGTGTCTGAGAAAATCATAAGGAACCACACTATCATCTATCTGCCTAAAATAATATAAAACGCACGCAACTCAGTGTATAAATATATATAGTTTAAATGAAAATTTTCCATTTGGACTGACAATGCTCTCTCCAAGATCCAGACCATATACCAAAACCCAATACTAGGCACGAGATACCCTTTTGAGTTGTTGGCCCTCTCTGCCCAAGAGACCCCCAAAATACAGGTTGTGGCTATTGCCCTTGTTTGTACTTCCCCAATCCCACAAGGTGTAGAAGGCTAAATATCTACTGCTGAATACAGCATTCACGTTAGACACAGAGTCTGGAGGCCCCTGAGCTGAAACTGACCTGAAAGCCTCCTCTCTGAGTACTAGCTTTCATGCTACCAAAAGACACCATGAAAACTTACAAATGACAGAAACAATCAACAGGTCCACATAGCTATAATGCCTATGAATCACAGCAATGACCACCATGGCATTATAACCCTAAGGGTGCAATAATGGCATGCACACTCTGATGGTAACCAACAACTCTCTAACAGGACTTAAGACATGTCATTTGGTTAGGTACTAGGGTAGTCTATCACAGACGTCTTCTAAGTTAATCAGAAATCAAGTTGTTAAGAGACAAGCAACATTTGCTTATCCAAATATATAGAGATAGATAGGTGGTCTTCAAAAGCCAAAAGAGATCCTTAAAATATGGCACTCAAAGATGTTCTCTTAGCTTACTTTTGATATTGAGACATGTCAGCACCTGACAGCAACCCCTATTCTACTCCAAGTAGATGATGAGCATCAAAGAATCTCCATTTGGGGATGGCTGCATTAGTGGCAAGCCTGTCACTGGGCAAAAAAAAAAAATCCCTTGATTCAATTGTACACAGAATACTGTCTGAAAAGGACAAAACTTGGAAGCAGTTTAGTCTACAGCCTAGCTCTGCCAAGACAGAGTAGGCAAGTCCTTCATAATTCCTGCTTTACAATTAATGTCTGTCAGAAATACTGGGCCAAGGGGATGGAGATAGATGCTCTAATGTATGAAAATAAATTGGGGACTGTCCAGGCAGCCAGATGTCTGTCATTTCTTAGTTTTTGAAGCTGCTGGCTCTGCACTTCATGTATAATCAGATATATTTATCCTTCTCAGGTCTTTGATGTGGTTGAAGACTAGATAGAGTCTCACAGTTAAATTTTAAGTTGTTTAGGAATTAAAAGGATGTTCTAGGTCTAAGAAGATGTTTTTAAGTTGGAAATGCAAGTTAAGATAAAAAACGAGTTAGGTATAGAACTTTAAACTCATGGAGATGGATAGATAATAGAATATTAATATCAGTTGCCAAATATGTATAGACTGGACATTGGGAATATATGTTATACCTCAGTTATTCAAAAAACTAATTATGAGTTATGGGAGAAGGAAGGAGAGGTTGGGAGAATGGGGTCGGGAGTGGGTTGAACCATACTATGGTGGAGAGAGAGGACTGTGATGGAGATGTAACTTGAAGTAACAAATAAAGATAAAAAATTTTTCCAACAAGAGAGAAATCATGCCTGATACTGGAAATCTAGCTAACTACCCTGGGCTAGTAAAATCATGGTTCTCAGAGGAGAACCTATAATCTATAGCATACTAAACCATCATAAATCACTAACTACATTTTAAATATTTGTCCTTATGCTCTTCATCAATTAAACTTATGTTTGCTACAGAGACAATTACAGAAAACCACGACCAATCAAATGCAGAATAGTAGATACCAGTCCAATACATCTACAATACAATTCCCATACTTAAGGCTCAAGGATTATTGTGGAAGAGTGGACAGAAATATTATAATAGTCAGAGGAACAGGGAGTTTGCCATGAGATTCTGTTTCCTAGGAATGTCAGAAGCTACATCTATAAAGTTTTGACCAACCACCTATAAATGAGCTCAACAAGGACAACAAGAATAGACATGCTCACGTGGGTGAGAGAAATCCCAGGCAGCCTAGACTCTAGACAAAGAACTACAGGTAACTAAGGAATGCTGAGAGTGTGATAAAAGTCTTTCCCAGGGGAGATCACACCAATTAGTTATTCAACAGCAAATAGTCAGCCCTGAAAACATACAAGTAACATTATACAGACTGGGCCAATTATATTTATGTATGTAGGAACATATGTGTACATAGCAACAATTAATGAGAAAGAAAGGCCATGAATCTAAAACAGAGCAAGGAGAGGCATATGGGAAGGTTCAGAAGGAAGAAAGAAATGTTATGAGTCTATTTTAATCTCAAAAATAAAATAAATATATTTCTGTATAGGGCTGGGGTCCATACATCTGTGTTCTGCCCCAAAGAAATGTAATAGAAAAAGATTCAAATTACATTTAAACTTGAACTAAAGGGAAAAAAATCCTCTGGTAATAGTTACTGAATACTGAAAAATATTTGAAGGTACACAATAAGTGTGTATATATGACCTGTTTTTGTTTTTAAACCTGGATGGGATTTACAACAACACCCTAAGTTGTAAAACTTCATGGTTTGCACACTCATGACTCACCATGTGTCTGTATGTATGTCATTTCAATTACTAGTGAGTCAACCTTCTCCCCCTTTCCTGGTCATGTTTCTCAGTACTTAATTCTGTGAAAGCAGTCTTTCATTGGAGAGTGCCAAAAGTTGTATTGCCTAATATACCAACAACTTCTACTTTTTAAATTTAATTTCTATTAATATCTTATGTGCAGGAGTGTTTTGTCTTCATGTATAACTGTGTACCATGTGTATACTGGTGCCCATGGTAGCTAGAAGCTGTGAGAACATTTCCTGAATCTGTAGTTACAGATGGTTGTGAGCTGCTCTGTTGGTGCAGCGAATCAAACCTGCATTCCCTTGAAGAGCAGCCATGTTCCTAACCTCTATGCTATCCTTCCAGCTCCCAGTGTGTCTACTTCTCAGTAGTGTTAGAATCAATTGATGACATAAATGTGCAAACCTGCTGCAGATGAGTTTCACACCCAAGTGAAATATTGTTACAAATTCAGCTTCAAGACAAGTTCTGAGGTCCTGGTCCCACTATCACACATTATATACAGTTATCACATTGCCCTAGAGTGGCACTTGCATGCTTTGAAATGGAATCCATGTATACTCTAAAACTCAGCAATAAAATAATTTAAGCCTAGGATGGAATGGAGGACCTGCTTAGATACCTACCAGGTAAAAAGGAAGGTACTTTCAGATCACAAAGTGCCTCAGACTCAAGAAAACAAACAAGTCAAAAAACACATTTCTAATGGCCCACACAGATGAAACCAAGTTTGAAGACGGGAGTATTCCTAAAAGTTTAAGTTAAAATGTGATGTTTTCTACTAACAAAGGATGAGAGAACAGTGGAATTGAAGGTGTGCCGATCAGCAAAGGGTTCAGAAATGATTAGACAAGAGAGTAATTTTTAGCCTGTGAGTTTCCTGGTTAGGTTCTGGGCAAACAGGAAGAGGTTTAGTATTATGGATAGGAGAATGGCAGGTTGGTAGAGTTTTCATGTCAAAGAGAGTCACGTTGCTCTACATGACCTCACCCACTCTTCCTATAATATGACCCATTGATAGTAGTGTCTTAGGTGGTACCTAAGATGAACTTTGTGCTGAAGTAACACTGTATCTTCTGGGACTCCTTGGAAAGGTGCACCCCCATATGTTTGGCCCTCTCTTGGGGCAGGAACTGAAACCTGAAGCTTCTATACATTTCGAAGCCTGAGATACTATGCTGGATATGCAGTTTCAGTTACTGAAGTCAGAAATTGCACTCTAGCCAAGGCCCTAGGAAATTTAGTCTCCAAATGTGTGTGTGTGTGTGTGTGTGTGTGTGTGTGTGTGTGTGTGTGTGCACGTGTGTGTGTGTGTGTGTGTGTGTGTGTGTGTGTGTGTGTGTGTGTGTGTGTGTGTAAGGAGAGAGGATGTGGAAAGAACGGGAGAGGGGGCTTTATAGTAGAGTGGTCATCATGTGTACCTTACACACAGA
>CAJQZJ010000705.1:2117614-2133407 GCA_907164525.1 Lophiomys imhausi | reverse complement strand
TTTTTTGCAATGCTAGGGATGAATACTACAGTAGCATACGTACAGGCAAATTATCAGCAATTAAGGCACATTCTCAAGCACATCTATTTGGTTATTTATTTTACTTTTCTTTCTCTCATGTTATTCCTCATATTTTACCCATTATATTCTTCCTTTTTTACAATATTTAGATTCATATTATAGACTTTCTTTTAAATTCCCTGTCAGCTTATGCTAATATGTGAATAACATGTAATCATCAGATATCAACATTATTTTCTATTTCTTGATAATAGAGATGTGCTTCTGTGTCTCTCTTCCCTTTCTAGCAATATGTGATTATTGTATGCATTGTTAATGCATACAATCTGGATAGTATTATGTTCCCCAGAAGAACACTGAGCTCTATCTTGGTAGACAATTATATCAATGAAAGATTACTTTAGTTCTTTAGTTATATTTGTTGATCTTCTTAAAGTGGATCTACTTAACTTTTACCCTTATTTTATGGAAAAATACTTATTCCTGGGAAATGGTTCCTACTGGTAAGGCATGGTACTTGAGGGCTCTAAACCCTAAATTGTCCAACAAAACCCTTATTACTTGTCAGCATATAAATGTCCATATATACCCTCTTATCACATGGTGAAATATTTGCATTCATCTTTTCCCACTTCGGAGCCAGGGTCACATTGTCCCTATGTAGCTGGAGAAGAACATGATCCTCTCCAATGTGGAGATTACAGGTTTATACCATCATGAATTCCTTTCTTTACACTTTAAATTTATTTATTGTATATGCATTCATCCATGTACATGTGTGTGAATCATGAGAAAAACAACTTGCAGGAATCAGTTCTCTCCTTTCAGAACATGGGTCCCAGGGATCAAACTCAGATCCTCAGGTTGCCAATAGGATCCCTTTACCAAATGAGCTAGTGTGCCAGCCCCAGCTTTCTGCTTTAGTCTTAACTTTCCAATTATGCTTTTGTTTGTTTCTCGGATTCACACCTACGTATGGAGTTTAAGAGTGACTCATAGAATCATAGGTAAATTTGGAAGTGTCCCTCAATTATTCTGTAGACTTCCAAGTGTTCTGACAGCCCCGAATTTTAACTTAAGTCCCTTCTACTGAACAAGAATATCATTCTAAGTTTGAATGTCATCCTAGTATTCCACATAAACTGGGAATAACACAAATGGAAAAACAATATATTCTTATTCTTATATATTACCTTACTATTCTTGTTATTCTTATATAATATCTTCTTCTCAAGGGTTATAACCTCTGAAGAGTTCACTTAGTTTTGTCAGTCCGCAGTGTGATGGTTTGAATGAGATTGCCCCCAGAAGTTTGTATATTTGAATACTCGGTCCCCAAGTACTAGACCTGTTTGGAAGGATTGGGAGGTGTGGCCTTGCTGGAGTAAGTATGCCACTGGGAGTGGGCTTTGAGGTTTCAAAATACTCAAGTCCTCTTTGTTTTCTGTTTGTAGTTTGAAATGTGAACCCTCAATTACTGCTCCTGCCAGCATGGCTGCTGCTTGCTGCCAGGCTACCCCACTACAATGTGGAAAACTGTAAGCCCAATTTGGCACTCTTTTTATAATTTGACTTTTTCATGGTGCTTTATTGTAGCAATAGAAAAGAATAACTAAAACATCCAAATAACTTTTAAACAATTGTTTTCAAAGTTGACAATATTGAGTTTATATTTATTATCAGTAAGATGTTTAATGCAATGATAGTTATTATACTACAATACTAACACCAGAATGAGAACCTGAGTGATTTGTTTTTGGTTAACAAAAAAGAAACGAAGAGATATTGCCCTTTTTATCTATTTCAGTACTGGTTAAAACATTGAGAGGCTGTTGTAGATTGCAAGAGCTTTGAGGTTTAATGGTCAGGTTTAAATAGAATATTAATGAAGAATAGTAAGGCAATTTTTCATGCCAACAACAGATTTTTTTCTGAATTGCTCTCTCTATGTATATGGCATTATAGGTCTTGGCAAGTCTACAAGTATATCCATCTCCTTGTCATATAGATCTAGCATCAAGAAAATGAAAAGTCTGTCACACTGGGTTTTTTGTTTTGTTTTGGTTTGTTTTATTTTGTTTGTTTGTGTGTGTGTGTGTGTGTGTGTGTGTGTTTGTTTTTTGGTTTGGATAAGAAATGAAACTTGATAGTGAAGGCATATGAAGAAAGTCCAAAAATCAAAAATTCAAACCAATTGTAAAGAGATGATTATAAAGATCTATTCAACA
This sequence comes from Lophiomys imhausi, assembly GCA_907164525.1. Lineage (NCBI taxonomy): Eukaryota > Metazoa > Chordata > Mammalia > Rodentia > Muridae > Lophiomys > Lophiomys imhausi. Next base: position 2,131,158 of record CAJQZJ010000705.1, on the reverse strand, counting down.
TACCATGAAACTGTTTCCTTATTCAATGGCATAAAAAGCATCACTGTATAACCAAACAAGATCATTGTGATCATTATCACAGTCTCTTTATCAGTTAAAAGTTCCAGTTGTAAAAGTCACAAAGAGAATCCAAAAATGATTAATTTATTTGGGAGGATGGAGAGAATTAAGAGCATTGGCTGCTCTTCTAGAGGACTTCGGTTCAATTCTCAACACCTACTTGGCACCTATAAACTACTGTCTGTAACTGCAGTCACAGAGATCGGACGCCCTCTTCTGGCCTCCACAGGCACTGCATGCACATGGTATACAGACACAGTCATATACATAAAAATAAACAAAATCTCAAAAAAGTGTTTAGTTATTCACAGTAGAATTCACCAATATCAACGATAATAATGTGAATCTGAAGAGCCCAGAGCCTGCATTTGAAGTCAAATCACAGATAAGGAAAGTAAACATGCTAGATTTGCCACCACTGAGATCAAAGACTGAAACCTGTACCCTAGAAAACAAGATAATGGATTGAACTGCCTGTAGTAGAACTGTAGCAACTGTGACCTTTGACGAGGCATAATGGCCGCTACCGCTTATGACTCATCCTAGGAACAGATTCTGACAAGGGGTTAAGGTTATGGCTAATAGAATGTCCAGGAGCTGTAATGCTATAATGCCAAGCCATGTATTTCAACATATAGTGTCAGTGTGTCTTACTGGACAAATACCCTGAGGACAGATGCAGAGAAGGATGGAAATATAAGTCTGTGCTATATTCAGATGTTATAGCATGAGTGCCTCTTTCTTACAACATAGGAGAGTCCTCTCATGTGCAAAAGGAATTTGAGTGCTGGGAATTCCTCTATGCATATAAGAGTGGTCTCTTCATCAAAGAGAGAAGACAAAAGTATTTGCTAAGTACCTATTCTGATATGGCCATTTGCTTAACGCTGTTAGATGGGATTATTTCATATAATTTAATCAGTACAATCTTTAAAGTCAATTTCTTTCCATTGTAAGTGTTGACCCTGAGGTTTTGAAAGATCACACAGTGGTAAAGACCAGATTTGTCACCAGGTTTACTTAGAGTCAAGGTCAAGTGCTATTGAGGAAGGCTACCCTAAAGCACATTTATTAGAAAGCTATACCTTCCCACTGTGCTTTACACAAATGCCTATCACAGAATCCAGAGCCCTTTTTAGAATTTCCTTATTTACATTACCAAATTCTCAGCTCAACTCTAAAGTCCCTGGCAGGGCAAGACAGAATCTTCTTCTCTGAATCTATAATTAGCCTCCATGGTACCCAAGCACAAAAGAGAAGCCCATGTGTTGTTTGATGAATAAATTGTAAGAATCTTCAAAATTCATTTCTGCAGTGAAAGGGATGATGCTGAGGTAAACAGAAATGCCTGGTGAAGTTGCATAATTAAACAGCTGCCCGCTAGGATATGAAGAAGGAAACAATATAATTCACCATTTTAATGCAGAGAATTAATTCCTTTCAAGAAGTAAATATCCCAATATATAAGTCATCTTTAAGAAAAAAAGGCTTTTGACATTCTAAATCAGTAGTGCAGTAAAACCCCAAAAGAACACAGAATGAGTTCAACTTTTTTTCTCACCTGACACTCTTTTAGCCTGAACATCAATCCCCCTGCTGAAAGTCCTGGCTTAGCAGTTCCTTCAGAGAAAATATTTTTTTAAAAATTTCTCTTAATGTGAAGAGGAATTTGGGCTATATAAATTTCATGTATACAAAGAAAAATTTAGCTCATATATCAAATTATATTATTCTATATTTTTACAGAACTTTGATTTCTTAAGCAGTGGTAGATGGAGACTCTCTGGAAGAAAGAGTTTTCTAACAGGGCAGGTAACAGCTGGAACAGGTTGCTAGATTCTCCTCTCTGGAAATTCTTGAAAATTGAATAGATCCTCATCTATATTGCATAATTTAGTCTGTCTTGGTATACTGGGAACAGGCTTCATGGCCTTCCAAAGTCCTTTCCAGCTTGAGTTATTATCACCTTCATCATTCAGAAGCCTTTCTTTAGCATCTAATTAGCTGTGATTTTATGACCAACCTGGTCAAAGAATCCTGTGGGGACAGTATAGGGTAGCCAGAGATGACATTCATAAAGCATTCAGCAATAAAACAAGGAAATACATACATGAGCTAAATTTATGAATGAGGAATTTTACAACCTGTACGCATTTGAAATAATCAAAATGAACAGGATTAGGGAGTGAATGTAAATAAGAAGGGTGGGGTTTGGGGAGAGGAGATTCCTGTAGCCACAGCTCCAGGACCAGGAAGACCTTGGCCGTGGTCTGGGGAATGTGATGTGGCTCTGGAGAAAGGAACTTCAGAGGCCAAAATCAAGCTGACAGGTACATTGCTCTCTGAGGGGAAGAAGTACCTTTGAAGGACAAGGAATCTCCAAATGGAAGGAAACCAAATTGTTGTGGAGAAGGAAGGGACAGGGAGGCACCTGCCAGCCTCTCCATTCCACATTGGGAAGCCAGAGGGAGATTTGACTTCAGTTTTTAGTGGAGTGTCACTGAGGGCATGGAAGACAATATCAATGGCTTCACTAAGACTCTGAAAGCAAATAGTCTAGCCAGAAGCCCAGAACCAAAACAGAAAAGCCCAGCTCAGAAATGGACACATACAAAGCAATCCTCTCACTTTTCAACTCCAAGCACCTATAGAAAGAAGAGTGCCATATCTCCAAGCTGGCAGTGTTACAGAATAGTTGGTGGGGCTTTGAGTTCTTGTGGGGAGGTGGTTGCCCTGTGCATTGCACAATGTTAAGAAGCAGCCCTGACCTTCACCACTGTAGTATCACCTCAAGATTATCTGAAAACATTACAAAATGGCTTCTGAAGAAATAACAATAACATGGAATTGACAAGAGTATGCCTCACCTAACCTAAATGAATCTGTTCCTTTTCACAAGAAGGAGAGACAAATAATATAATTATGAGGCTTAAAGGGGTGTTTTAACAAATCCATAAAATTACAATATTGCATAGAAATACATATTCAAAACATTTGTCACAAGGAAAGCTTTCATAGAGAACTGCCAAGTGATATTCTCTGACAAGAGTCCATGAAGCGCGAAGTAAACAAATAAAAATGATTAAAAGGTAAAGAAAAACTAAGATTCATAAAGCATTTTAAGATAAATTACATTAAAGAGATCAAAAACAAATTTAAGTTTATCATGTTTTTACAAAAATTTGCATTTATTTTTTGATAATTTCATTTGTTTTGATGCAATTCATCCCCTCCTATTGAGACTGTAACAATCTTCCCTCCCAACTTCGTGTGTCCCCTTTTCCTAACTAATATTGTATTATTGGAATCTTTGCATTGCTATTACTGGTCTAGCACCAATGAAGTTATTCTGGACAGACAGTTGTATCTCTCAGACTAACTATCTGACTGTTGAAACAATGGACCCCAAGGAAATGGCATTTCCCTGGGAATATTATGCTGGAAGAAGGAAGGAGCTGAAGCCAGAGGGGAAATTTATCTCCAGGAAAGAGACTGCACACAGTTCTAAACTCCTTACTGTATGAGATGACCCAGACAAGGGTGGGTCAATGGTGGGCAGGACCACATCATGACCTGGAGAGCTTAGATGTACATATTCTTGGCTCTATTTGAACTCTGACCTCACTTCAGGACCAAGAAGATGGATTTTGAGGGATCTCTGGCCAACTGACTAAATCTCTACTTTGTTTTCCATTTTTTAATTTGGCTCTTTTAATTGGCTTACTGTGGACTGGCAGCCAGTGATGGCTTGGTGTACAGAATGTTTCTTTCATCTAGGTTCAATAGCAATGTTGCCTTTTGGCCTATTAGAAGTAACTGTCTTTCTCCAAATGTCTATTTAATGAAAACTTCCTGGAATATCTCTGTTCCATTTCTTTATTTTGAAACCTTTACAGTGTTTTGTTTATTGTTTGCATCTGAGATATGTATGATTAAATTTAGTAAAGTTGATTGTTTTCATCTTGGAACAAATCATACCTCTACCATCCACCCCCAAATGTAAGACCAACAAAACCAAGTATCTTTACATGAGCAAAGAGAAGAGCACAGTAGATTAAAATTCTAAAGAGCAGGTCAGGGAGATGGCTCAGCTGGGAAGCCAGGCACAGATGTATGTGTACATCTAAACAGCCTCAGTCTGGATGTGGTCCCACCCACCATTAACTCATCCTTATCTGGGCTTTAGTCTCATCCTGTGAGGAGGTCTGCCAAGTTGTTAGAACTGTGTGAAATGTTTTTCTGGAAGGCAAATTCCCCTTCTGTTTACCTTTTACTTTCTTTCAGCCTGAGGGTCTTCAGGAAAGACTCATTTCCTGTGGGTCCATTGTTTGAACAGGCAACGAATAGGGGAGACTAGAAGAGGACGTTTATTCACTATGGAAGAAGACCATTGGGAGGAACAAAGAGTGATTGATGTCTGCAGCTCTGAGGTTTAAGTTTGCACAGTTAAGCAGTCCTGATCAGGATATGCCTCCACCCCGCACCCGGTTAGCCATATTGTATTGGTTCCAGTCTCTGCCACAAGGCAGTCTCACAACTTGTGTGAAATCTCTTCCTGGGAGATAAGTGACTACTTTGGCTAGCACTGGATTCCTTCCCCCAGCACCAGATTCCTAGGGAATTTCAACAGACTCTCAGCCAAAGGAAAAGCACTGTTAACTTTGAGAATCTTCACAGTTGCCAGGATCATTGCAACTCCACCAAAAAAAAAATAAAAGTTTTCTTCATGTCCTGTAAGAGTCTTCCTGAGAATGACCCCATTAGGTGCTGGAAGTTGTTAAGACAGGTGGCAATTTCTTGCCTTTGCTACCCCCTTCCAGAGTTCTTGATACTAACTAGTTTCCATCACCATCTTCAATTCTTCCAAGAGACTACAGCACATACTTCTCTGTACTCAACCCCTTCCTGTTCAACATACCTAGATTGGTAAGTGTTGCCTTTCTCAGCCTTGATTTATAAATAAAGTCATAAGGGCAAAATATTCAAGGAATGGTAGACAATAAATAGGAAAGGGGGCTTCAGTGGCACAGTGGTAAACCATTTGCTAACAGGTGAATGGTTCTGGGTTCAATCCTTAATACTGAAATAAATTAGCAAAGTAAAAGGAGAACATCATCACAAAAGTGGGGGCATTGTAATAGTTTCCTTTAACTGCCATAAATGACTGCAAACAAGTAACTTAAAACAGAAGACATTTATTCTCTCACAGTTCAGGTGACTTTGGATGATGCTCCTTCAAACTCAGGGAAACAATAGTAATACCAATCACTTTTCCTTCTCTGCCTAGCTTCTAGTGGTTGCCAATGGTCCTTGGTTTCCTGGCCTTTGAGTTCCTTACCTCATTCTTGGTCTCCAATGTTACACTGCATTTTACACTATGTGTCCCAATACCATGTATTCACAAGCCCTTCTTATAAAGACAGCAGTCATGATGCCTGATCCAGCATGGCCTCATCTTACCTTGAGTACATCCACAATGACCCTATTTCAAGATAAAGTCAAATTCACAGGAACCAGGTGAACTTGGATGACATTAACTTAACCCAGTCAACAAAGACAAAAATCTCAACTGCTTCCATGTTTCTCAAACCCCACTGAGACTTGAGGTTGATGGTAGGTTGTTCTAGTTTGCTTTTCTATTGTGATAGATAAACAGTGTGACTAAAACAAACTTGAAGAAAAGGAGGGCTATTTTGGTTTACTTTACACTTCCAAGTAGTAGCCTATCACTGATGGAAGGGTATAGAAACTAAAGGCAGTGACTGGAAGCAAGCACCATGGAGGAACATTGCTGACTAGGTTGTTCTCCATGGCTTATACTCACCTATCCTGATTTCCTATACAACCCAAGAACACTTATCTAAAGGGTGGTGGGTTCTCCCAAAAAGTCAACAATGAAGATAATTCTCCACAAACATGGCCTGTACAGTTCAATCTGATCTTGCAATCCCTCAATTAAGACACCCTTTGCCTAGGTGATTCTTGGTTGGGTCAGGATGAAAATAAAGACTAACCAGGACAGAGGGAAAGCAGACACTGAAGGAAATGAATGTTGTTAGAAGTAAACTTTCAAATCACATGTGTATACCCCCCCTACAACAGGGTTTAGAGGAATTGATTTTTTTTAGAACAAAATGCAAAAACAGCCACTCAAAGCAATAATCCAGATGGAAAAGAGTTTATATCAAACAATGTTAAGTTTATCCACTCAACAAAGCCATTTGGGTATGAATACAAGCCACTACTTGAGGTAAATCAAAGGACATGGGACTGATGTTCAACTAATGATGTTATTGCAATTGCTTTGACACACCAAGGTATAAAGACAAGATTTGAAGATTTCCCTAACTGTGGCATGTGCCTTGTCAATAAGACACATCACTTGGGGGCTAAAGAGGTGGTTCAGTGGTTAAGAGCACTGGCTGTTCTTTAAAAGGAACCAGGTTCGATTCTGAGTACCTACAATAGCAGCTCACAACCACCTGTAACTCTACTTCCAGGAAGTCTAACAGCTTCTTTGAACTTCTATGGCCACTGTAAGTATATGGTACAAGACATACATGCAGGAAAAACACTTTTATGAATAAAAGCAAATAAAAAAACGTTAAAAGATGCATAACTGCATTGGGTGGGGAGGGACAGGCCTTCTGAATATCTCTCATCAGCCTAGGTGAGAATTAGAAGGGAAACATGGTACCCAGAAGGAGTGACAGTTTAGCAAGGTTTCAGAAATTAAGAATTATGACAGAAGTACTATGGCCCAAGAGGGACAAAAAGGAAAATCACCAGGTGTAGAACAAGACAAGAAATCCCCAGGTAATCTCTCATAGCTTGACAAACACTCTGAGAACCATATAAGCCATAGGCATGTTTGTTATCTCTTGCAACTGTAGAATAGGGAAAGAGTTGTTTAATTTTTCAAATCCATCCTCTGAGAAGCATGAGGGCATGTGGATGGTGGTGAATGAACCCCAGAAGCTTTAATTTACTCATTTGTATACATACAGCTATGAGTACACTTTCCTTTTCACATCCCATGCCCACCACTGCCATTCTCCCTTTTTCCTCCAGAAAAGTGCTCACTAGTAAATAGGATTTGTTTCCTAACTTGCCATGAAATGGCACAGAAAACACTAAGAAGTGCCTGCACAGCATTTATTGAGTGCTAAAGTGTAAAGAAATAGCATCAAAATTCACCTTTGATCACCATCTCTTGTAAGTGAAAATATTTAAAGCCTGAGCACAAAGCAATCTATGGCAGACTTACCAGAAGTAGGTCAGCAAGAAAAGCACTGACCGCCCAGACTCCAACCCTTGTTAACAACCAATTATGCACAGTGCCTATAAGCAGCCGGTGCATAGCATACGCTCTGATCTTGTAAACTGCTGAAATATGAGGTGGTTTGTAATTGTTTTTCAATGACAAAGTTTTTTTCCCTCTAACTATATATATATATATATATATACATATATATATATATATATATAGTCTTTTTTAATGCTACTAAATACAAATAGGAAAAAAGTAAAACTAACGCAAAATCTATCTGCCACAGATAACATCACATGCTTCAAAGGAAAACTGCCTTTTAAAAGCAAGTTGCCTGCTTTTGACTGTATTAGGGATTTGTGCCTTTAGTCCCCTCTAAAGTAATTCCTTGCTTCTTTTGAACATTAATTTTATTATTTTTAATTGTGGGTGCAAACACATGTGTGAACAGTTACCTACAAAAGCCAGAGGAATGGGATCATCACTAAAGCTGGGGTTACAGATGGTTGTAAACTACCTGATGTGGACACTGAGAATCGAACTTGGGTCCTCTGGAAGAGCAGTTCATGATCTTAACCACTGAGCTGTCTCTCTAGCCTCAAACTAGCTTTTTTTAATGTATTAGTGGTGTGTGTGTGTGTGTGTGTGTGTGTGTGTGTGTGTGTGTGTGTGCAAATGTGGATGCATTTACCATGGTACTTGTCTGGAGGTCAGACAACAGCTATTGGGAATGAGTTCTCACCTTTCATCATGGGATCCAGGAATGGAACTCAGGTTGTGAGGTTTCCTTGGCCAGTGCCTGAGCCCTCTCAGTCATCTTACTGGCCCACAACTCTTTAACTTTTTTAAAAACATTTATTTATTTCTTCAAGCTACTTCTCAATCATAGTCCCCACTCTTCTTCCCATCCTGGTCCCACCCTCCTACCCTCTTCCCTCTCAACCTCCTATCTACTTTTTTTTTCCATTTAATTCTTTAACTTTTAATTAACCAATGAAGCAGTGTAAAGTAACATCTAGAGACCATCAAACTAAGTCTATAAGGTTGGGGTAACAGCTGACTCTCTTTTTAACTGCTCAAGAAGCTACATTTGCAACTATTTGCAGATTAACTTCAGTGTTGACAATATGTAAAAGTTTCTTTGCTTTAGATTCTTTTCCTGTCTCACCACTTTCCCAATTGAGTTTAAAAATCTTTAGCGTGTTCATTGTATATCTGTAGAAGAGGCATGATTTTGCCTTGCTTTAAAAACCATAAACACACATTCTTTATTTATTTGTAATACTGGGTTCTACTGTAACAACTTTTTGCTCCCTGCTGTATCCTCTTAACAACATATCGAGTAGCTTTTGTCATGATAATTAATCAAGATTTGGAATGACTACATAGTCTTCCAAATCTCTGTTTAACTGATGATACTTTGAATGATGCCACAATCAATGTCCTTGAACAAACCTGCACACCAGTGGAATTAATTATTTCAACAGACTTCCAAAAGGAGAATTGCCTGGCCTAAGCGCTTGCTATTTTAAACATAGAAGCCTTCTACTGCCAGTATGTACACAGGTACACTTCCATGAATTCCATGAGAGGATTCAGTTCTAGCAAGGTAGTATAACAGGGAGTTATAAACCATGTTTGCTAAAACCAATGACCCCTCACTTGTGCCACAAGGTGATAAAAGTCAGATGACAGCCTGGCATCACAACTGTCATTTTGCATCTGTCTCCATTACTTTGAGTCATCTGCTTAACTCTGAACAAAGGCCTGTTGATTTCCCATGGGGTGACCATCTAGAAACCCATGATACCTAATGTATCTCATTCCCCTTCAAGGATAAAGGCATCAAGAAAAGACTAACAAGTTTGGTTTTAGTATTTTATATCCTGTTCTTGACTAGACCTCCAAAAGACAAAATAATGGTCTCCTAGTCATTGTCTTTAATTTGAGTGATCTTGGGCTAGAGCAATAGAAGGGCCTATGGGACAGATCACCTTCAAATGAGGACAATCAGGCACAATGAAATCCTCACTGGGGTTTAGTTTACTTTAGCAGAAGTAGTCATCTCCTGAGAACTAGATCAGTCTTCCAGAGTCATGCCAGTCTTGGCAACAACTTCTTTGGACCACTCTTCAGACCAAGGAATGAGATAGCATCAATCCATTACTCCCCCTGAGATTAAGGAATTTATCTATGATGTGGAGGTCTAGGAGCAAAAGTAAGCATTTGGTAGAAGCCAGGTTGATCCCCTCAAACACAGACAGCAATAAGGACTTCTAATCACCGTGAAGAAGCAGAACTTACATGATGCTCAACCAAATCACACCCTGAACAGGACCAATCGATCTTGCATACGCCTTCCTGCTATCACCCATCCCCATTCTTTCTCTGTTTAAATAGAAAGCTCCTGGCAGTGCCACAAAGGTGAATTGAGGGTCACTTGAACACTTCATCTGTTGTTTTTCTAAACATGTTATCTGTTTTTCAATAATACTTGTCTCTGCAGTTGACACATTGGGACAGGTGACAAAGTATAGCTCATGGAGACTCTAGGATCTGGAACTTTTGCTCTAAAATTCTGCCTACTAAATGTAACCACCCAAAGGGCCAGGCCAGTACTCAGGCCTTTGTTAAGATCATGCCGTGATAGATGGCCTCAGAAAGGATGAGACTCACAGCTCACAGAATCCTCCTAGTCTCTCAGTTCCACAGATGCTCAGAAAAGAAAACACAGGAACACACCTGTGTGCGGGTGCACAAATGAACCTAGACATGCTTCCCTTTAAAATTGAAATTCAATTTAATTGAGTAATGCAATGTTAGTGAAAAAAACTGGCTCTGAATTTGCTGAATTAACCTAAAGTCCGCGTTGTGTACAAGATCTTCTGTTTCTCAGGTGTTTGATGGGGAAACTCCAGCAAGCTGTAATTCTAAACAGTAATGACTTATGGGGCCAGGCATTATGTTTCAGACGGAAATTCTTTAAAAGAAAAGAAAAACAGCCCTACTAATAATCAATACTTTAAAAAATGTTTAAAGTATTGGAGAGATATTTTTGAGGTTAAAAGCTGTTCTTTCAAAGGACCAGGATTTGATACCTAGCACCTACATGGTGGGCCATAAACATCTGTATTTCCTGTCCAGGGGATTCTGACACCCTCCTCTGCCCTCTGAAGATAACACACACACATTAGACACATATAGAGACAAAAAACAAGGGGAAACATTAAATAAATATCTATTTTAAAAAATTGAGTGGAGGGACCACCTTTTCTAAATACAGTATTTCATATTCATGAAAATTCATATTTATCCAGGAGAGTTAATATTGCCACTCTGGCAACCATACACTCCATCCTTTCTCATTTTTTTTTCTCCAGGTGAAACATTTCTATGCATTTATTTCAAGACAATCTTTTTTCCCCTTAAATGAATAGGAGTAATTTAAATCTTCAAGGGTTCTTTTTAATTTTATGACTACGGTGACACAAAGCCTGGAGAAAGTGTGCAGACCCTAATGGAAACGACATCTGAATGTGCTAAAAGAGTCAAGGAAATGCAAAACTAATCAAACTGTGAAGGAAGTTAAACATCTCAGTGTGGAAGGAGTCATGTGAGCAGACTGAAGAAGGATGTTAAATGGCACTTGAATCTGAGACCTCACTAATCAAGTGTGGTCACTACACCAGTAGCAGAAGAACCCCCTGGAGTTAGAGAGAAAGTTAAGACACACACACACACACCTAGGCCCTACAGAATCTACAGGTGTTTTCAAAAGAAGCCAACCTCAGGTGGTTTTTTTGTGTATATGAAAGACTAAGAGCCCTGGTCAAGAAGCCATTAAGCTATTAATAAACAATTGTATTTCTCTTCAGTGTCACTTGGTGAATAAGGAAAAATCCAGCCAACATTATGATGTTTGCATTAAACTTGTAATTTATCTTTATACATTCGATATTATAAGTATTTTATATTATTTAAGGGAATTTGGCATAATAATAGCATAGCCTTGAAATTGTAATTTAAAATGGATATTTGAATAAGTGCTTTAGATTTGGGTACTGGCTTCCAAACTGAAAAGATTTGCAAACAGGAGTGAAATATTTAAGAGAACAAAATACATTCCTATGTCATGAACACTAGCTTTCTAAAAGTAACTGATATATTGGGAAGGGTTTGGCAGACAATGGGCGTGAACAGAAATATAGAAATGCCATTTAAATGTTTAAAGGCATTTAATCACATTTGAGAAAGTCCACAAATGAAGGTAAGCTTTGCTTGATTTAGAAAGTTTTTAAAAGCAAGGAAGAAAAAGGATCTTGAGTGTGTAACTAAGCACTATCTGGATCAAGTTTGTCCAAAAACTGCCCAGAGAATCAACTTTCCAGCCAGGTATTCAAGCTTCTGAGACAATGCAACAGTCCCATTGTGTAAGGTCACCCCTTTTGCTTCTCTATTTCAGTGCTCACTTCTTTTTTCTGCCTTTTCCAAACTTTCCTGTTTCCATTCAGAAAACAATGAGTGTTAAAGAGATCAAAATACCAGGAGCAGAAACCTCTTGGGCAGGATAGGAGCTTCCAGAGAAGTGAGGGCCGCTTTTCTGACAAGGGCAGCAATCTCCAACACTAAGTTACTATTTTATAGATGCCTAAACAGCCTCAGTGTTATTGGATCGGTAGAGATTCCTTGAGAACCAGCTGGGAAAAACTCAGTGGTAATTTTTCACTTAAAATACACAGAATTGTTCTGGAGCTATATAGCTCAGGGGTTAAGAGCATTCCCTGTTTTTGAAGAGGGTGCACCTTCAGTTCCCATCACAATCCTCTGTAACTCCATTTCGGTTGTTTCTCCCATCTGATCTTGACCAATACCAGGCAGACATGTGATACATGAACAAATATACCAGCAAAACACCCATACTGGTGAAATAATAAAATAAAAAAACTATATATACTTAGGGCTGATCATGGTGGTACATGCCCATAACTTCAGCACTGGGGAGGCTGGGGTTGGAGGATCACATGACTTTGACATCAGCAAGGTCTAAATAGCAAGCTCCAGAACAAGTTGAGATTTATAGTGACACCGGTTCAAGAAAAACAAAATAACGATAAAAGAAAACTAATACATACAAAACTGAATACATGCATTTGAAAAGACATGATACATATGATGTGTATACACTAAGTTCTGTGAAACCAGAACATTTGATTAAAATACTGATGGAAATTGTGAATGCAGAATTCCTTATATGTTTGTAAAAACAGGTAAATAGATTCCTCACATTCATTTTTTAAAAATATTTATTTATTTTATTTTATGTGTATGAGTATTTTGCTTGCGTGCATATATATATACAAATGTATATATATATGCACGATATGCATGCCTGGTACCATGGATTCCATGGAACAGGAGTTACAGACAGTTACAAACTGCTAAGTGGGTGCTAGGAATTGAACCCTGGTCCTCCAGAGGAGCATCTAGTATTCTTAACTGCTGTGCCATTTCTCCAGCCCCAATCTTCATATTCTTGATAATTCTGTTCAATTGTCAATGTATTTCTTCCATAGTCACATTGTAGATAATTACATTGAATATTCACAAAGGAGGAATCTCTATGGCCAAGAGACACTTGAAGAAATGCTCAACATCCTTAATCATCAGAGAAATGAAACTCAAGACGACTCTGAGATTCCATCACACCTGTCAGAATGGCTAAGATCAAAAACTCAAATGGCCGGGCATGGTGGTGCACACCTGTAATCCCAGCACTCAGGAGGCAAAGGCAGGTGGATCTCTGTGACTTCGAGGTCAGCTTGGTCTACAGAGTAAGTCTAGGACAGCCAGGACTATTACACAGAGAAACCCTGTCTCGAAAAAACAAAACAAAACAAAACAAAAAAAACCCTCAAATGACAGCACATGCTGGGAAGGTTGTGGAGAAAGGGGAACACTCCTCCCTTCCTGGTGGGAGTGCAAACTTGTACAACCACTATGGAAATCAGTCTGGTGATACCTTACAAAACTTGGAATAGCTCTACTTCAAGACCCAGCCATACCAATTCTGGGTATACATTCAAACAATTACTCACCAAACCACAAGGACATCTCCTCAACTATGTTCATAGCAGCTTTATTTGTAATAGCTAGAAACTGGAAACAACCCAGATGTCCCTCAACCAAAGAATGGAATCCCTGCTCTACAATAAAT
>CAJQZJ010000705.1:2102276-2112614 GCA_907164525.1 Lophiomys imhausi | reverse complement strand
CTGGTCATGGATTCCCCTAGACTTAGCTATGTTCTATGTTCTTTTCCTTAGGAAGTCCACCATGCATCTTTGCTGAATAGTGATAATAAACAAACTAAAGAAAGAAAGAAAGAAAGAAAGAAAGAAAGAAAGAAAGAAAGAAAAAAAGAAAGAAAGAAAGTGCAAGTACCACATGCTGAATTCCATGGTTCTCTCTAGGGAAAAAAATTACCAAAAAATGTGGGTTGTCTTTGTGAACCTCAAACACTTTCACTATCTCAATAATTCACTATTTAAACTAGTACTTACACACTAATAGCCTTTTAAGACACCCAGTCAATTTTGAGAGTTTAGAATGGTAAAGTAAAATTTCAAATTCACTGATATAAATTGTCTACTCCATGTTACCTTTGACTTGTCAGAATAAAAACAAGACAAAGGAACAAACAAGCAAATAAAAATGAGAAATTTGTACAGTATTTGGTATGGAACATACTAAATTCATGTGCCATGTATTAGAGTTTTATTAAAGTTTGAGCTGAACAGCAAATGACATAAAAAGAAAAGACAGGATTAAGCCAGGAGCAATATGCCTTCTTTTAACCTTTCAGCTACAATCCTTCACTCAAATTCTATGGCAAATTAAATGATCTTTGATGAAAAGGGAAAGCTGATATTGGGAACTTCCATTTTATGTTGACATTGTTTTCAGTAATTAAATTCAGGGCTTGCTATCAGCATTACCAAAGTGTTGTGCTTCAAATAGAAAAATGAGAAAAAAAACCCCACTGTTCCTTCTGCAAAGGACCCAAATGACTCTCTAAGGAAATCTTTGCTCTTCTTAGGCTTTTTATTTTGTTTTGTTTTATTTTGATTTAAAGATTATAAAATTTCTGGTATTCAAGATGGAACTAGAAAATGCTACAATAATTTGTATAACATTTCTCTGAAAACCCACATCAAAACACAAACATCCAAATTTTCAGTAAGACAAGTTAGTAAAGGAAAATGGCCAATGACACATCAACAAAAAATAACAACCCTCAATCTCCTACTTTATGTTCTATACCTGTAAGAACACTTGATAATGAGGCATCTCACCCAAATCATTGCAGTCCCTCTGTGATTAACATGAGGGACTTCTCACCTTACCTCTGCTATCTGCCTTTAAAAATAGAACAAAACTGTGATATATAGATGGATATGTTCATATATGAGCCCATCTTAACACATATCCTAGAGACAATGAGGTCATACTGAAAGCCTCCTAATGAAGTAGCCACACTTCAGAGGTAAACAAGGTAAGCACATCAAATTCACTAGCGCAAAACATGTTCCGATACATTGGAATGATAGCTCAATGGGTAAAGGTGTTTGCTGTTGAGTCTAACAACCTAAGTTTATCCCTCTGGACCCACGTAGTGGAAGGAAAGAGCTGACTGCTGCACATTGTCTTTTGACACCCCCACCCCCACATGTGTGTCATGGCATACATACACATGTACACATACTCCACAGAAATAAAATTTTAAAATGTAAAAATATATATTGGATGCTTGCTGATTAGCATAAGAGGGTAAGCTATTATTTTCACTGAGGATGCGAGTGGTGATTCAAAATGGAGATCAATTCCCTCACAAGACTGCAAAATGTATATCCTGAAAAACCAGAAGAACTGGGGGGAAAAAAACAATGGTTAAAAACCTAAGAGTATGTGAATTATATATAGTATTCTCTTTGGTTTATACACAATCCTCGCCCTCACTCAACTGGACACTCATGACAGATCCAATAGCCCATATGTACCCCAAAAAGAAATCTTTGACCAGTTTCTGACCTCCTAAAAATACTATGTCTATTCACTTCCTTTTTCATTTCTTTCCTCCCCACTTGAAGCTCCTTAGCTCATTGCATTAGGGTTCTCTGCAGGAAAAGAACAGATAGAATGAAAGTATCCAAAGAGGATTTATTAGAATGCCTTATATGTTGTGGTCCATCTAGTCCAATAATGGCAGTCTCTTGACAGAAAGGCCATGAATCTAGTAGTTGGCCACAGGACTGGGTAGCTTGTCTTTGGTTTATGTAGGAATCCTGAAGGAAGCTCTAATACCAGTGAAGAAATGCCTCAGCAGTGGGTAGATGAACTTACCAGTGAGAGTGTGGTCAAGCAGACAAAATTCTAAAGTCTGCTTCTTCCATGTCCTTTATATAGACTGTCACTAGCAGGTATGGCCCAGATTTAGGGTGGCTCTTCCCACTTCAAAAGATTTACTCAAGAAAAAAATCCTTTACTAGTGTGCCCAGCTGCTTGGGTTTTAGTTAATCTCAGATGTAGTTGGCAACAACATTTCTTATCACATTTATTATCTATATAAACTTTAATAAGACTCGTGCTTTTATTATCACAGTGGAAAATGACATGCTCTAGCCACTTTATGGAGAACAGAAGATGAATCTCACCTACTTATTTTTGTTTCTACATTATTCAATATGCATAAGTCCCTTTGCTTATCATTGCACACTCTCCTGAAGCACTATTCTATCCAAAGGTGTCCATGTCTGCTCAAATAACAGAATGGTTAGTACCTAAAAGACTTAGAAATTCTATGAATTATGAGACAATATTTTGGAGGAAGAGGAAGACTTCATTACCAACCATCCAAGATGGGCACCCAGTTGTGTATAGAAAATGTTAAAGTTTCAAAGATAAGAGATTGATTTCTGCAGTTTCATGTGTGCTGCATTAAGAGTTGGCAGCATAGTTTGGAAAACAAACCTATATGATTCCAGGATGAACAAGGCTCTGGTTAATATTTTTATCAGCATGACACAAGCTAGTGTCATCTGGGAAGAGGGAATCTCAACTGATGAACTCTCTTCATCAGATTGGCCTGTAGGTAAGTCTGTAGAGAATTTTCTTGATTGATGATTGATGGGGGAGGGCTTAGCCCATTTGGGGTCTTGCTTTGTCTGGGCAGGTTGTTCTGAGTTGTATAAGAAAGTGGGGTGAGCAAACTCATGAGGAACAAGCCAGTAAGCAGCATTCCTCCATGATCCCTTTTAGTTTCTGCTCCGGCTCCCCTAACTAATGGACATGGAAGTTCAAATCCTTTCCTCCCCAAGTTGTTTTTGGCTATAGTGTTTATTAAAGCAATAGAAAGCTGAAAAACACAGATAGGAGTAAAAATACAAAATCTGATTTGCAACAGGAAGCACAAGCGCCTACCTTTTTCTTTTGGCCCTGTTTTCCACCTCAGGATTGCTCTTTGCTCTTCATTTATATCACAGTTGCCTTAAAGAGAAATGGGGGACCAGGAAGATGGCTCAGCAGGTAAAGGCAATTGCTGTGCAAAGATAAGGACCTTATTTCAGATCCTCAGAATCTGTGTAAAGTCAGACTTGGAGCATGCATCTATAATCACAGGGTTCTTATAGAAAGATGGGAGGCAGAGGAAGGGGAAGTCTCCAGAAGGCCTCAAGATAGCAGGCCTGCAGTGGTGAACATGAAACCTTCTCTCAAACCAAGTGGAAGGCAGAGTTCAATACCTGAGGTTGCGCTCTGATCTCCACACATAGACCACACACACACACACACACACACACACACACACACACACACACACACACAGAAAGAGAGAGAGAGAGAGGATTTGAAAACAGTACAAATCCCAAGAGCCTCTCCCACACCTAATGCATGAGACACTCTAAGGGTAGTACCCAGAAATCTGATTATAACTAACCGTCCACAGAAACTAAAGTTTTGGAATCAATACTTGACATACACTGAAACAACGAAACACTGACTCCAGACATACTATATTTTTTAGGATGGCAAACAGATGAGAAGGAAGTTAATTATGTTGTCATATTCAATTCACAAGCCAATGAAATAAACTTCAAAACATCATACAGCCATCCATACTACATCAGACCTATCTCCAATGACAAAATGTCTTCCATCTTTACATGTGCTCTCCGCTTATCAGATGTTATTTTGTTCACAGTTCTGAGCTTGTTGTGTATACTTATTAGTAACTTAACAATATACCACGTTTCCTAAATACCACAATAAGAATGACAAAGTCACAGTTGTTAAATCATCATGGATGTCCATATAACACCCAGTGGTAAAACGGCTTGAAACAGCAGGATGAGTATGGCTCTCAGAACAACAGTTTGATAAATATGCCCAGAAACTTTGGTTCTGTTTTCAGTGTGTTACAGTTGCTTCAGCTAACAGAGAAGTGACAGATCTTTTAAATGAAAACCAAATCCAAAGCAAGCTAAGGTTTATGGAAAGCTTTCTAGTAACATTTCATCGTGGGAGGGGAGTGGATGGAGGGAGGGGCCTGGGTGGGGAAAGGGAACAGGATGGGAATAGAAGGGATGAGGTCAGGGGAAGACTGAGGGAGAGAGTACTGGGAGAGACTACTGGATTGGTGGGGGGCATCTCTGGGAACAGCTAGAAACCTAGGACAATGGAAACTCACAGGAATTTATAAAGGTGACCCTAGCTAAGACTCTTAGCAATGGGGAATATGGAGCCTGAACCAGGCATCTCCTATAACCAGGCAAGACTTCTAATGGAATGATGGGGACACCAACCCATCTAAAAAACCTTTGACACACAATTTGTCCTACCCTCAAGATATGCAGGGATAAAAGGTGGAGCAGAATTTGAGGGAAGGGTCAACTAATTATTGGCCCAGATTGAGATCATGCTATGAGAGGGAGCCCATCCCTGCCACTATTAATAATATTCTGCTCTATTTGGAGACAGGGGTCCAACATAACTCTCATCAAGAGGCTTCACCCAGCAACTGATGAAAACAGATACAGAGACTCACAGCCAAACATTAAGTGGAGCTTGGGGAATCCTGTGGAAGATGAGGAGGAAGGATTGAATGAGCCAGATAGGTCAAGGACATCATAAGAAAAAAAAAACCCTACAGAATCAACTAACCTGGGCACATAGCTGGTCACAGAGACTGGACCACCAACTAGGGAACATGCGTGGGATGGACCTAGGCCTTCTGCACATATGTAACAGTTGTGCAGCTAGGTTTTTATGTGGGACTCCTAAAGCAGGAGCAGGGACTGTCTCTGACTACATTGCCTGCCTTTTGATCCCTTTCCCCTTACTGGGCTGCCATGTCTAGCCTCAGTAGAAGATGAGTCTAGTACTGCAACTTGACATGCCAAGGCTCTGTGACATCCAAGAGAGTCCTCCCATTTTCTGAGGAGAATGGGAGGAAGGGTGGTTGGGGGGAGGTAAGATGAGAGGGAGGAACTGGGAGGAGCAAAGGGAGGGAAAGCTATGATTGGGATGTAAAGTAAATAAATGATTGATTTAAAAAAGAAAAAAGTTAATTCATAATCATCCAATCATTATTGTATGAACTTTATATTTTCAAGCAGTTCTGGTACATTGCAAAACTGAGATTTAGGTAGAGAGACAACTACATACTCACTGCACCCAATACATTGAATTTTTTCCACCTTTTTTTGTTTTGTTTTGTTTTGGGTTTTTTGTTTGTTTGTTTTTGATTTTTGTTTTGGTTTTTCAAGACAGGGTTTCTTTGTGTATGCCTAGTTCCAGGCTGTCCTGGAACTCACTCTATAGACCAGGTTGGCACTGAAATCACAGAGATCTGCCTGCCTCTGCCTCCCAAGTGCTGAGATTAAAGGCGTGTGCCACCACTCCCGACCATTACAGACAGTTTCAAACTCCCAAGTGGGTGCTGGAATTTGAACCTGCGTCTTTTGGAAGAACAGCCAGTGCTCTTAACCGCTGAGCCATCTCTCTAGCCCAATCTTTTCCATTCTTAAAACCCCATACCACCCTGATCTATTTATTACAATCAATGAGCTGGCACAACATTTTCTTTCAATGCCCAGAATTTCCATTAGGGTTTCCTCTTGATGTATATAACCTACAGATGTGGACAAATCCATGGTATTCCATCCATCAGTGCAGTATCATCATCCCTAAAAAATCCTGAGTTCTATGGAATTGTCTTTCTCTCCTTCTCAATAACTCCAACAACCATGGTTTCACCATCTTAACACATTTGCCATTTTCCAGAATGCGATATCATAGTGATACAATACTATAACCTTCCTAGGTGAGTTTTATTCATTCAGTAATATGTATTTATTCTCTGTCTATGCCAATTCATTGTTTAGGTGTATTTAATATGCACATGTGTGTTTAGTTGTGAATGATATTTCGTGATCTTTATATAGTTTATCTATTCATATGCTAATTTTGTTGTGCCCAGATTTTAATAACCATAATTGAAGATGTCATACAAATCTATGTCCAGGTTTTGGGAGGCACATATATTTTTAACCCCCCTTGAGTAAATTCTAAGGAATATTTTATTAGATTCTATGGTAAGTGTATATTGAGCTTTGTAAGAAACTGCCAAACTATTCTCTGAGGAAGTTAAACAACTTGGTGACCCCACCAACAATGTTTCTGTTGTTTCACATCCTTGTCAACATTTGTGCTCTCAGTATTCTGAATTTTGGCTATTCTTATAGTGTGCAGTGGTATAGCAATATTGTTTTTGTTTTTAATTCCTCTGGTAACATATTATCTGGAGTATTTTCATGTGTTCATTTGCTATCTATCTTCTTCTTTTCTGTTTAGTTACTTATTAAAGATGTATGTGGAGATCAGATGACAACTTGCAGGAGTTGGTTCTCCCCTTCACTGTGTGGGATTCTTGGCTCAAACTCAAATCATCAAGCTTGGCAGCAAGCACCTCTTCTCCCTGAGCTATCTTGCTGGTATTCTGTCTTCTTTGCTAAGTTATTTTTGTTGAAGTCCTTGGTCTATTTTTAAAATTAGTTAATTTTCAAATTGCTGAAATCTAAGAGTTATTTGTACATCTTAGGTAACTGTCCTTTATTACATATGTATTTTGTAAATATTTTTTTTCCTTGGCTATGGCTTGTCTTCTAGTGCTCTTGATTATGTCTTTACAGAAATGAACTCAATAATTTAAATGAAGTATAACATCAATTTTGTTCTTTCATTATGCATTATGTCTTTGGTGCTGTTTTCTGTTTGACTAGAGTACTCTTTCAACCCAGTAAAGAATGTTCAGGAGCAGTGCAGTGTCCCTTTTCAATCCAAGTTTTCAACACTGTGCTAGAAAGTCCGAGATAAACCAAGAAAAGAAAAGGAGGAAGAAAGAAATCTGATCCATGAAACAAAGCAGATAGATAGAGAGATGGACAGAAAGAATCAATGTTATGATGTCAGTTCCTCTCAACTTGATCTTGAGATTCAGTTCAGATGATTCATCCTTATTCCCAGCGGGTTATTTCTTACATGTCAAGATCCTAAAGGTTTTCTTTAGCCAGCAACTACAGTTACCTATAGTTAGGTAAAACTAAAGGACAAACACAAAGGACAAAGTAAATAACTGACAACGCTCAGCCTTCAGTCTTATCACAAAGACAATAATGGTGTTGCTCAATGAATATGCAAATCAGAACTTAAATGGATCAGGAAAGTGAGCTAGGAAGTAAACTCACATATAGTCAACTGATCTTTGACAAAGAAATGTAAAAACATCTAAATGTGAATTTCATATCCTTCCCCAAAGCAGCTAAAAAAATATATGCTATATATATATATATATATATATACTAGTCTTAAACATTAAATGAAAACCTGGCTGGGCATGGTGGCATGTGGCTTTAATTCCAATACTTGAAAGGGAAGGGAAGGTAGATCTCTGTGAGTTAGACATCAGGTAGGTCTATGTGGTGATTTCCAGGCCAGTCAGGAATACAGGTGAGACATGTACACCTGAGAGATGCTTGAATCTTTGATCTAAAAGAGCACCATTCTCTGCCAGCTCTGCCTCAATAGCTGAGGGGGAGAGCAGAGACAGACTGACCTAGAAAGCCAAGGTGTTGGAGCAGCTCAAAAGCTGTATTTTACAAAGCTAGATATACCATCAGTTCCTTTGGTGTCGGGAAAAAATGAAAATATTGTTGAACACTGCACAGTCTGTGGAGCCAAGGCAGAAATGAAATCATAGAGAAAGGTATGAAAGGGCAGGGGTTTGAGTTATAGAAAAGTACCTTGTTAGATGCTGGTAAATTTGGTTTTGAGATTTAAGAACATATCAAATATAACCCAAGCATCAGGATCTAGGGCTTGGGCTTCTATAGGGTACTGCGTAGTTTTCAGCATCACAGACAAGAAGTTCAGGGTGGTCCAAACACTGAGTCAGCAAAGTGCTGTTTCCAACAGCAGTATCATGGGATCATCCTTTCTGGCAAATGAATTTCACTAAAAGGCCAAATATGTGTGTGTGTGTGTGTGTGTGTGTGTGTGTGTGTGTGTGGGTGCTTTGTTATCATAAAAAAATTACCTAATTTCTCTTGTCTCTCTGGAATATTGTTGATTTAAAACATCCTTATAAATAAAACAGAAACAACACTAATAAGAATTTGGGAGATCCTATTTTTTTTCAGTGCTGGATGTGGTGGTGAATCCTAAATCCCAGCACTCAGGCGGATTTCTGTGAGTTTGAGGCCAGCCTGCTCTACATAGGGAGTTCCAGGTCAGTCAGGAACTTACATATTGAGACCTTGAATCAAAACAAAATAAAACATAAATATAAATGAATATTCACAAGGCTGAGAGGCTAGCTAAGCTGCTAACATGTTTGCCTTGAAAGCATGCGGATCTGAGTTGGCTCCCCCAGAATCGACATTAAAAATCAGATGGTGTGGCTAGCACCTCTAATCTAAGCCGTGACAAAGTAGACACAGAGGCTCTCTGGAACTCACATGCAGGCCAATCTACCTGAATCTGTGAGTCCCTGGTTTAGCAAGAGAGCCTGTCTTAAAAACTAAGGTGGAAAAGTCACTGAGGAAGACATCCTACACCTCCTGAAGCCTCCATACCCACCTACACCTGCACACACACACACACACACACACACACACACACACACACACACACTAATAATAAAAAAAGAGAAGTAAATAAACACCTAAGTAACTATATAGGGCCATTTTTAAACACACTCATAGCCATTCTCACATAGAATTGTGAGGAAGTATTGACCATTACTATTTCTTTATGTGATGAAAATAATGGGTTCCAACTTCTTAACAGGTAGGAATCTGACTCACAAATTTGGTGGTTATGAATATGGGAATCACTGGTGAGTTTTTGTTTTTTGTAAAGGGTATTTTTCAAGAAGTAGAGAACTGCAATGCCTTGGGATGGAGGCCATTCATAAAATTGCATTCAAACAATAAAAGAGGTGAAAAATGCAAATCACCTCCCATTAACATTATTTTTGATACAGCTCCCCAGAAGTAAATCTATGGATTTCCTTTTATAGTCACATAACCATCTTTAATATGTGAAGTAATGGGAGGCAAAATAACATCATCTCTAAGACCTCCAATCATCTGTCATTCCATTTAATCAGAATGGACTTGACAGCTGTGATTTATTAGAAGGGATTTTATGACCCTGGGTAATAGAATACAAAACCTGCAAAAATATAATGATTTCTTGGGAATATGCAATAAAGTTGTAGTGATATTTGATGAATGGAGAACCTGGGAAAAAATTGAGCTCCTTAAATTATAGCCAATATTAACACTCTGTTTTATTCTTTTGTTTCTTATGGAAGGCCAAAGCTGCTTACATTTGCAATGACATTTGAAAAATGACTCAGTGAACAGTTTGTCCCTCTGAGGTGTTTTGTATTCCAGGGATTGTAGGAGTGAATAAGCCAATGGCAGGATGGGTGCTTGTGGGTGTAGAGAGACGTGCCTTGGCGTGAGGTTTGATTCTGTGGAAGGTTATTGGACTCATGCTATTCCAATGATTCTTTGTTAGATTCATTTATAGGGTATTATCTTTGTGCTCATACTAGAACATTATCAGATTTCTAATCTAGCAGGCATTAGACACAGCCTCCAATATGTGCTATTGTCCACCTATGTTCAAAATAGCTTCCATTAATCCATTACTCATCTTAAAATTTTTGGTTTTGGGGTTTTTGCTGTTGTGTTGGGATTTTTTTGTTATGTATTGTTTGGGAATTTGGAGGGGGGGCTGTTTGTTTGTTTTTGATTACTTGTTTGAGACGAAGTCTGGCCTAGAGTTTACTATGTAGAAGAGGTTGACTTCTAACTCGCAGAGATCACTTGCTTCTTTCCCAAGCATTGGGACTAAAAGTGTGCATGTGCCAACATGACAGGCTCTTGCTCTTTGAAACAGCATTGCAACATAGCCCTGACTGTCCTGGCATTCACTATGCAGCCAGGCTGTACTCAAATGTGTGATCTTCAAGCCTCCAAAGTGCTGTG